>JAJOOH010004452.1:0-96067 GCA_029582605.1 Solanum gracilifrons
ATATAAAGCTTGAAAAACAGTGTAAAACAACTTATTTCGTTAAAGAAAATGCAATAACAAACTTAACTTTACTCGTATAATAAAGTAATATAGTTTCTATGGAAGTTTCTCTAACCAACAACCACCACTATGAGCCTAAATGGTGATACAGCGTCTTGCCCACACTGCCAGAATTTTCCTATAGTTTTCCGTCATGTAGAATGCTTAACTAAATGGATCCACTAGTCTATGCTAAAAACATCTTAAAGAGTCTTCTAAAAAGTATGATCTTTTACTAACCATGATGACTACGTGATTTATCGAGACTTGAGTTAATATGAACTCGCATCCCCATATCGGTGCTCAATACTACTCCCAAAATATACTTAGCTCATATGTTTTTAAAACAAACTTCTTTCTTTGGTTTGAGATAATTACTCAAAACGTAGCTTAAAAGCTCTCTTGAAAATCGGTGTTCCCTTTCTTGTTCAAATGTGAAAACATTTTAAACTCTTGGGAATAATTAGTTCCCTTATAACTTCTAGAGAAATGAACTCAACTCTTTACTCTTTGCTTAACTTAAAACTTAAGTCCTAGAACAAAGTTAAAACGTTTGTGAAAGACTTTTGAAAAACTTTAATTAACTTCTCTTGACTTGCTTCTTGACTTCTAATCTTGACTCTTAGCTTTCCTTGAATAGAATTATGGATTCAAGGATCGGGATTTGTGATAGGAAAGATCTCATGATGTTTAGGAGTGTTTTTAGATAGTTAATCATGAGAAAAGATCAATAAATCACTGTCTGGAAGCAAGTCCGCGATGTGGAGATGCATTTAAATATTTGAGGCAAAATTTATTTTTGAAAAAGAGGAGTCCGCGAACTCTCCGCGACGCGGAGAGAAAATTTTCACACAGAAGGAATAGGTCTGCGACGCGGACCTTGTACCTGTTCCTTGTCCGATTTTTCTTCCTCGTTTTCTAACCCCAATTCACCTAATTCCGATTCTTTTTCTCAATCCCTCTTTAGATTCAAATACCCAGTATATGTACACAAGATTCTAACTCAAAAACTCAGGCAAACAACATTATAACCTCAAGGAACTCCTTAATCTCAACTTAACTCAAGAACGAAGACCAATTTCAAGAACACCATTCAAGATTCATCAACTATAAACTTTCTAGAACGAACTTCGCTGAAATAAACATCATTGGCGCATGGGTGAACGAACACAATGCTATGAAAGGCTCAAATACCTCTTTAGGGATCAACCCTTGACGAAATCCACAAGCTAAACCTTCAAGAACGACGAATTTTGCTCTTTCTCCTCTTTTCTCCTCTTGCGTTCTTTCTCCAGAAACCATAGCGTAAATTTCCAATTGTCTAAACTGAAACAATTCAGTTTAGCCCCTAATTTAATTGCTAAAAACGAAATAACTTAATTGGGTATGAAAAAGAACATAATGCCCTTCAATAATCCGGATTAGACTTTCCTTATTCGAACAACCCAACTTCAAATGGGCATATCTCACTCATACAAACTCGGAACGCACAAACTTGGCTGCGTTGAAAATATTATTCCAAGATATTTCCTACGATATCTGGAAACACACCTAACTCATCCTGATATAGGAGTTATGGTCATCTAAAGTTGACCAAAAACTCAACTTAACACACTTAACAAATTTTCCAGATATTTATTTTCTTTCCAAATATGACTATTTCCAAATTTTAACTTCTTTGTAGTTCTTTAAAATATCAAGATGTTACAAAAGACTCCTAATAAGTGAACTAAAAAGATTGCAAATTCGATAAGGGAATTCGATTGAACCCCCACATTTAGCTCTATCACTACCTCTATTCCATTTTATGTGACACGTTTTTTTTTTCATACAGGGAATTGTAGAAGAATCTTTGGTTGACTCATTCAATTTTCTTGTATATTTTCCCTCTACTGAAGAGATGACTAAAGTGGTGGAGAAAAATGGATGTTTTAGCATTGAAAGAATAGAGCTAACAAATCCCCAGTCCGTCATTGATGCATAGAGTTTCATCAATCACATAAGAGCTAGTTTGGAAGAAATTTTCACCATATATTTTGGAAGTAAAATTGTAGATGAAATGTTTGAGAGGACTTTGGAAAAAATGGAAGAGATTTCTACATGGTTGGTAGATGAATATTGTAAGACTACAAGGCAATTTCTTCTAGTTTTAAAATGTAAAATCAACTTATAAAGCCTTCCATATATATTTATCTTGTCTCTGATGCATCAATGGCCTATTTTGTATCTATCAACTATCAATTGATTCTAATAAGTTTGTGTTTAAACAAATAGTTTTATTGAAATGTTTCATATTGCGTGTTTTATTTATGTTCTCTTCATCATTATCTTCCTAGTATATTTGAAGAAATATAGTAACAATGAAATAGTTAAAGCATATATCACATTTTAATGTCCCTTCAAGTCATTTCCTCTTTAATGTGTTCTTTTTGACGTTTAGAGTTTTCCTATAGAAACCCCAAGTTATTTATGACTTGCTGGGACTAACAGTTCATTCACCAATTGTTCGTTTTGTTTTTAAGTGAGTTTTTATGTTCTGAAAGTTATGAAACTTTTACGGTTGATTTCGGTCAAAACATCCAATACATGGCCTTAGAATGCAATTCTTATGGTTTCGTTAGCCCTTGAACGCATTGAGTTTGGTCTAAAATAACCTTTGGTGCGGACCCCAAGGCTTTTAGCCCCATTCCGAGTCACCTCATGAATTTTGGCTTAAAATAGAGTTTGAGTTTGGCACACACTTTTTGTCGATTGGCCCCCATTGGAAGTTTCAACATCACCGTTGAATCCAAAATGCCGAATTCATGAGGGTAGCATAGTTCATTTGCATGCACGGGGAATTTTTTTCAATTCTAAGTATGGGCTAGTGCAACACTTGTTGGTGCAGCCCCATTTGTGTTGCCAGTTCGCGCGCTAGCACTGCATTGGCGAAGGACAATGGCTTTGGTCTACACGATATGGTGTTGCATTCGCGAAGGTATGGGTCCCTGACCCTACCTAGTCATGAGCCTTGTTCTGCATTCGCGGAGAAGGATCAGAGTTGACCCAGGTTTGTTGACTATCGGATAATTGAGTTGTAGAGTTTCGATTGAGCTGATATTTGGCTCTATTTATTGGGAATTGTTGAAGCGACGTATTAGGATCATCGGTCCTCGGGAGTTTATTTTAAAGGTAAATTATTGTCTCGAAATACCTCTCATACCTCTATAATGGTGATTTTTTGTTGTGTTTAAAGCATGAGCTGTTTTGATTACTTTCTGAGCTCGGATTGTTCTCATTTTCAGGTAAAAGTCCCTTGAGTGAAATGGAATCAATTGACAGATTCAATTTCAGGATTCTTGGTGCAAGTTTCATAATTTTGCTATTGACTCATTTTGGGCCCATCTTCAATTATTTCCATTTGGGTGTCAAAACATCTGTATTGATGTTATGATCATATATTTAATAGCATGACAACGATCAAAGGAGATTTATTTTATATTATATAGAAGATTAAGAAGCTTTAAATAATACATTTTACACCCTATTTAACTTAATCCAAAATTAAGTGAGGCTTTGATTTTTAATAATTAAAATGGATAAGGGCCTAAAATACCCCTCAACTATTTGTATTGGTATTGTAACACCTCAAAAACCGGACCCAGAAAAAAATTACAGAAATTACTTGATGTAGTGGACCACGGTAGGGTTGACGGACCGTGATAGGGTCCACGGTCCGTAGACCTACCCTTGGTCACGACTTGGAAGTCACCAGGCCCAGACATCAGACCACGGACACCTTCACGGTCTATGGTCTTGATGACAGGCCGTGGTGGCGCCCGTAATGGTTGGACCAGTAGGCCTCCAGACATGGCCCTCAGACACCCTCGCCCAAGTAAGGACCACGGGGACTTTCACAGTCCATGGTCCTGAAGACGGGTCGTACAGGCTGTCCGTGGAGCCATACCAGTGAGCCCTCTTGCCAGTCCCCTCTAGACCACAACCCAAGTGACGATCACGAACACCTTCACGGTCCTTGGTCCTTCACACGGGCCGTGGTAGCGCCCATGAACTTAGACTCTCAGCCCTTCAGTCCAAGTGACGACCACGACCGAATTCACGGTCCGTGAAGATCACCGTGGTCAGCCCGTCAGCAGTTTAAGTCAGGGGTTGATCGGACTTTTCCTAATTTTGTTGGAGACCTAAACTACATCATTTTAACCCTAAACTACGTGGTTTTGATCAGTTTTAGCCTAGAAACATAACTAGAACTTACCCAATTTATATCTTGCATCAAAACTTATAAAATTTAGAAACATAATAAGAGAAAGAGGCAACCAACCCTAGCTTCAAGAACGCAGCAAGATTAAATCAGTTCCAGCCTCGAAATCGAAAGATTTATCCATGGAATTCTTCACCTGGTGTGTGGGATTTCACTAGTGGGTTCCTTTCACCCATTAGGTCCCTACATTTTAGTCAGTTTCTTGATTCCCTTATTATGACTAAACCTAGGGTTTCTTGAATGTAAGATTTATTAGGTTTTTAGCTGTTAGAATGATCCAAATCAGATTAGTATGTTAATATTCAATTTATTGCATGAAATTCAAAACCCTAGCTATGTATTTCTTTAGTTCTTCAATTACACATGCTAGGCCTCATATTTTAGTTATTTCAGATATACATGCCTCAGTTTGAAATGTGTCATTATCAGTTATTTATATGCATTCTCAGTTGCATGTCATTTTGAGCTATCCAGTATAAAATAGTAATTCAGCCATAATGTGTTAATCACTTAATCCATTGGAAGTAGCATAATACCAAGTTGGACTAGGGTTCAGCGTACCCAAATAGTCCTAGAACTGCTAGCCACGTAGGTTGTAAGTCCCCTCTATGGGCATCATTTTAGTGATCACACCAACATGCCTCTATACCTCTGGCAGGGTATATTGGGTCCTCTCGATGGGGCATATACATCGGACTCCACATTTAGCTCATGTGGTTTTATTATCGGTTATTAGTAGCTCCCACAGCTCAGTCATACTCTATTGCATTGACCATTTTCAGTACAATCGGTATTCAGTCTCATTATGTTATAAATTCGTCATTTCATTCAGTTAGCTCAGTATTCAGTATATATATCATGTTCAGATTATGCACTTGCTTTATTTCTTGTTCAGTTATGTGTTTATTTCAGCTTTATTATATCCTGCATGCTCAGTACCTTTCAAGTACTGACACATATATTGCGCTACATCTTCTCGTGGTGTAGGTTTAGGTCCCCAGCAGTCAGATCACGCTTAGATCGATTCTCGATCTCCACTTCAGCAGTATCAGCGGTGAGTCCTCATTCTTCGAGGACAATAGTCATGTTATATTTTTAGTATTTTATTCCTTTAGTTTGAGTTTTGCTAGACCTAGCTGGGGCATGTCCTAGCATTTCTAGTCAGTTAGAGGCTATTTTCAGACATAGTTAGATTTAGCTTAGTAATTGAGTTTGGTCTTTCTTTTGTATTAAACTCTCAGATTATATATTCAGTTTTAGTATATGAGTATTCCTCATCATTTCAATTTTATTTATGATTTAGCTTCCACATAAGTTATTATTATCCTTAGTATGTTCATGTCATGCCAGCAGGGTTAGCTTGGGATCACTTGTGATCCTAGGTCCCGTGTCCGCATCTCGGGGGTAGCTTGGGGTGTGACAAACTTGGTATCAGAGCACTAGGTTTAAGAGTCCTAGGATGTCTGAAAAGCCGCACTAAGTAGAGTCTTTTTCATGAGTGTGAACGCACCACATCTAATAAGAGGGAGGCTACAGAGTGTTTTAGGAAAAATAATCATTTTCTTGTTACTCTTGTCGTGCGTAAGGTATGATCTAATTTCATTCTAACTCGATGTTCTACGGTTCAGTGTGATCATGCCTCCTTGTAAAGCTAACGCCAGAAATGTGAATGCCAGGAATGCAAACACAGCTCCTCTTGTTCCAGATCAAGAAGTCTCGAATGCAGAGTTCAGGAACGCCATTCAGATGTTGGCTCGAAGTGTGGCCAACCAGAATAACCAGTCGGATCTAGTTCCAGAAAATTCTAATGTTGGGTCAGCTGCAGCTAGAGTGCGATACTTTGTTAGGATGAATCCACCAAAGTTCTTAGAATCGCAGGTTGGAGAAGATCCCCCAAACATCATTGATGAGGTCAAGAAGATCTTTGAAGTGATGTAGGTAACTGGGAATGATCGGGTTGAGTTAGCATACTACTAACTTAAGGATGTAGCTCATATCTGGTATACTAAGTGAAAGGAGAACATGGGTACAGATGCAGCTCCTATCTGTTGGGATTGCTTTAGTGAGATCTTTCTGGACATGTTTTTCCCAAGAGAGCTAAGGGAGGCAAAAGCTCAGGAATTTATGAACTTAAGGCAAGGTAGCATGACAGTCCAAGAGTATGGTCTCAAGTTTACCAAACTCTCCGGGTATGCTCCTCGCGTGGTGGCTGATTCCAGGACCCAAATGAACAAGCTTCTTGATAAAGTGTCAGACTTGGTGAAAACAGAATCTAGGATTGCTATGTTGCTGGGAGATATGAGCCTCTCTAAGCTTATGACTCATGCTCAGCAAGTTAAGGGTGATAAGCTGAAGGAACAAGCCAAGGAGAACAAGAAGGCTAGGACTAGAAACTATGAGTATTTTCAACAGAAATCGGGTGGTGGAAATTGCTCGCAAGGGTAGCAGAAATTTTCAACTCCAGCACCTTCACCAGCTAGTGTTCCATCCTCCAGGTTTCGTAATGATTAGAAAAGTAGGGCATCAGGCTCTAAGTCTCAAGGGAGTGTTACAAGTACCAAAACCTACCCAACTTGCCCTAAGTGTGGTAAAAACCATCCGGGCGAGTGACTTGCAGGAAAGGAATGATGATTTGGGTGTGGTCAGTCTGGTCACAGGTTAAGGGGCTGTCGTTCTAAATAGGGTCAAGGAGGCAATGCTAATCGAGCCCAGTCTACAACTTCAGCAGCACCAGCAGGTCGCCCGACTTAGCAGGTTAACTCTTTTGGTACAGGTGGCAAACAGTGCCAAAACAGGCTCTATGCTCTTCAGGCTCTCCAGGATCAGAAAGATTCTCTTGATGTAGTCACTGGTACGTTACTAGTCTTTGATCTCAATGTTTATGCTTTGTTAGATCCAGGGGCTACTCTTTCCTTTGTAACTCTTTATATAGCAGTTAAGTTTGATGTTAGTACAGAAACTCTCGCAGAACCTTTCTCAGTCTCTACACCATTTGGTGACCCAGTCATAGCTAGATGGGTATACGAAAATTGCCCTGTCACAGTCTCTTAGCCTCAGCAGATCTTGTAGAGTTAGAAATGGTAGACTTCGATGTCATTCTAGGCATGGATTGGTTGCATTCTTGTTATGCCTCAGTCGATTGTAGAACTAGGATTGTTCATTTTCAGTTTTCAGATGAACCAATCTTAGAATGGAAGGGTAGTTGCTTAGCGCCAATGGGTCGTTTTATTTCTTACCCTAGGGCCAGAAAGATGATCTCTAAGGGTTATCTCTATCATCTAGTTAGAGTTAAGGATTCAAGCTCTGAAACCCCAACTATTGAGTCAGTTCCAGTGGTTAATGAGTTTCCAGAAGTATTTTCAGAAGATCTTCCCGGAGTTCCTCCCGATAGGGAATTGACCTTGGAATTGATCTCCTTCCAGATACCCAGCCTATTTTTATTCCTCTTTACAGAATGGCTCTAGTTGAGCTTAAGGAATTGATAGAGAAGTTGAAAGACCTTCTAGATAAGGGCTTCATCAGACCTAGAATTTCGGCATGGGATCCACCATTGTTGTTTGTAAAGAAGAAAGATGGTTCTATCTGAATGTGCTTTGACTATAGGCAGTTGAACAATGTCACAATCAAGGATAAGTATCCCATCCCCAGGATTGATGACTTTTTTGACTAACTCCAGGGTACTAGTCATTTCTCAAAGATAGACCTCAGATCGGGTTATCATCAGCTTAAAGTCAGAGATAGTGACATTCCAAGAAGATAGCCTTCAGGAATCGGTATGGTCATTATGAATTTGTAGTTATGTCATTTGGACTAACCAATGCTCTGCAGCTTTCATGGACTTTATGAACAGAGCGTTCAAGCAGTACTTGGACTTGTTCGTTTTCGTCTTTATTGATGATATCCTCATTTACTTTAGAAATTATCCTCATTTACTTTAGAAATGAGGAAGAACATGCAAGTCATTTGAGAGTTGTTCTGCAAACTCTCAAAGATCGCCAGTTATTTGCCAAATTTAACAAGTGTGAGTTTTGGTTGTAGTCAGTTGCTTTTCTTGGGCATATAGGCTAGTGAAGGGATTCGAGTAGATTCCCAGAAAATAGAGGTAGTGAAACAATGGCTCAAACCTACCTCTTCTACCGATATAAGAAGTTTCTTAGGTCTAGCGAGTTATTATAGAAGGTTCGTGCAAGGACTTTCATCTATAGCCTCACTATTGACTAGGTTGACTCAGAAGATGGTCAAGTTTCAGTGGTCAGATGATTGTGAGAAAAGCTTTGCATAATTGAAAACTAGGTTGACTACAACTCCTGTTTTGACTCTACCAGAGGGTTCATACGGTTATGTGATTTATTGTGATGTATCTAGAGTAGTCCTAGGTTGTGTGTTGATGCAGCGAGGTAAGGTTATAGCTTATTCTTCCAGACAGCTTAAGGTGCATGAGAAGAATTATCCTACTCATGACCTCGAGCTTGTGGAGGTGGTGTTTGCACTCAAGATTTGGAGACACTACTTGTATGGTGTTCACGTAGATGTGTTCACAAACCATAAGAGTCATTAGTATGTGTTCACCCAGAAAGAGTTGAATCTTTGCCATAGAAGGTGGTTATAGTTCCTCAAAGATTATGATATAAGCGTGCATTACCATCTGGGTAAGGAAAATGTAATAGCCGATGCTCTTAGCAGATTATCCATGGGAAGTGTAGCACATATTGAGGAAGGAAGAAAGGAGCTAGCAAAGGATGTTCACAGACTTGCTCGCCTAGGAGTTCGTCTTATGAGCATATCAGATGGTGGTATAATGATTCAGAATGGGGCAGAATCTTATTTGGTAGTGGAAGTTAAGGAAAAGCAAGACAGTGATCCGATATTACTTGAACTCAAGGGTGCAGTCCACCAACAGAGAGTTGAGGTTTTCTCCCAAGGGAGAGATGGTGTGCTTCGCTACCAGGGTCGATTATGTGTTCCTAATGTGGGCGAGTTGAGACAGCATATTCTTGCAGAGGCCCATAACTCCAGATATTCTATTCATCCAGGTGCCACTAAGATGTACCGCAATCTGTGGGAAGTCTATTAATGGAATGGTATGAAAAGAGATATAGCAAATTTTGTGGATAAGTGCCCCAATTGCCAGGAAGTCAAGGTAGAACATCAGAAACCAGGAGGTACGACTTAAGAGATTGACATTCCTACTTGGAAGTGTAAAATGATCAACATGGACTTCATCACATGTTTACCTCATACTCGCAGACAGCATGACTTCATTTGGGTGATAGTTGACAGAGTTACTAAGTCTTCTCGCTTTTTGGCGGTCAAGACTATAGATTTGGCGGAGGACTATGCCAAGCTTAATATTAATGAGATTGTGAGGTTGCATGGGGTTTCTTTGTCTATCATCTCAGATAGAGGTCCTTAGTTTACCTCTCATTTCTAGAAGTCATTTCAGAAAGGTCTTGGTACTCAGGTTAATCTTAGCACAACATTTCATCCACAGACAAATGGTCAGGTAGAGCGTACCATTCAGACCTTAGAGGACATGTTGAGTGTTTGTGTGATCGATTTCAAGGGTAGTTGGGATGATCACCATCCTCTTATTGAGTTCGCCTACAACAATAGTTATCATTCTAGCATTTAAATGGCCCTTATGAGGCATTGTATGGGAGTAGATATAGATCTCATGTTAGTTGGTTTAAAGTAGGTGAAGCAACCTTGATAGGGCCAAATTCAGTCTTTTATGCTATGGAGAAAGTGCAACTCATTAGAGATAGACTTAAGACATCCCAGAGTCACCAGAAGTCTTATGCAGATGTACGGAAAATGGAACTAGAGTTCCAAGTTGATGATTGGGTTTTCCTAAAAGTGTCACCTATGAAGGGGGTGATGAGATTTGGCAAAAAAGGGAATCTCAGTCCCAGATACGTAGGCCCTTACTGGATCTTAAAAATGATTGGTAAAGTGGCTAATGAGCTAGAGTTGCCAGCAGATTTAGCAGCACTGCATCCAGTCTGTCAGATTTCACTATTGAAGAAGTGTGTGGGTGATCCAGCATCCGTAGTGCCATTAGAGAGTGTGGCTGTAAAAGATATCCTTTCTTATGAGGATATACCAGTTGAGATTCTTGATCGTCCGGTTAGAAGGTTGAGAAACAAGGAAGTCGCTTCAGTCAAGGTTTGGTGGAGGAGTCAGTCTGTAGAGGGATTTACTTGGGAAGCAGAAGCAGTCATGAAGTCCAAGTATCCTCACCTCTTCCCTTTCGATTCCACTCCAGCTTGAGGTAACAGTTCCTCTTCAGTTTTTCAGTCATTCATGCATGAAACCAGTCTTAGTATCATATTCCTTCAGTCTGTACTTGCATTTTCAACGTATTTGCATGTTCTTGGAACTTAGTTCAGTCAGAAATCAGTCTTCAGTTTTTAGTGGTAGGGTGGGTTGTAGTTAATTCCCTCTTTTTCAGCTAGGTTAGCCTTCATTCGAGGACGAATGTTCCCAAGGGGGAGATATTGTAACACCTCAAAAACTAGACCCAGAAAAAAATTACTGAAATTATCTGATGCAGTGGACCACGGCAGGGTTCACGTACCGTGATATGGTCTACGGTCCGTAGACCTACTCGTGGTGACTTAGAAGTCACCAGGCTCAGACATCAGACCATGGACACCTTCACGGTCTGTGTTCTTGATGACGGGCCGTGGTAGCGCCCATAGTGGTTAGACCAGTAGGCCCCCAGACGTGTCCCTGAGACACTCTCACCCAAGTAAGGACCATGAGAACCTTCACGGTCCATGGTCCTCAAGATGGGCCATGGGGGGTGTCCGTGGAGCCTTACCAGTGAGCCCCCTTGCCAGTCCCCTCCATACCATAACCCAAGTAATGATCACGGACACCTTCACGGTCTGTGGTCCATCACACAGGTCGTGGTAACGCCCGTGAACTTAGACCCTAAGACCTTTAGTCCAAGTGAAGACCACCACCGACTTCACGGTCTGTGGTCTCTTTCACGATCTATGAAGATGGCCTTGGTCAGCCCGTCAATGGTTTAAGTCAGGGTTTTTGGTCTTTTCCTATTTTGTTGGACACCTAAACTACGTGGTTTTGATCAGCTTAAGCCTAGAAATATAACTAGAACTTTCCCAAGTCAGATCTTGCATCAAAACATAGAAAATTTAGAAGCGTAATAAGAGAAAGTGGCGACCAACCTTAGCTTTAAGAACACAGCAAGATTCCATCAGTTCCATCCCCGAAATCAAAAGATTTCTCTGTGGAATTCATCACCAGGTATGTGGGATTTCACTAGTAGGTTCCTTTCACCCATTAGGTCCCTAGTTTTCAGTCAGTTTCTTGATTCCCTTATTATGACTAGACCTAGGGTTTCTTGAATGTTAGAATTATTGGGTTCTTAGCTGTTAGAATGATCCAAATCAGATTAGTATGTTAATATTCAGTCTATTGCATGAATTTCAGAACCCTAGCTATGTAGTCCTTTAGTTCTTGAATTACACATACTAAGCCAGATATTTCAGTTATTTCATATATACATGCCTCAATTTGAAATGTGTCATTATTAGTTATTTATACGCATTCTCAATTACATGTCATTTTTAGTTATCCAGTTTATCACAGTAATTCAGTCATAATGTGTTAATCACTTAATCCATTGGAAGTAGCATAATATCGAGTTGGACTAAGGTTGAGCGTACCCAAATAGTCCCAGAACTACTAGCCACGTAGGTTGTAAGTCCCCTCTATGGGCATCAATTTAGTGATCAAACCAGCATGCCTCTATACCTCTGGCCGGGTATATTGGGTCCTCTCGATGGGGCATATACATCGGACTCCACATTTAGCTCATGTGTTTTATTATCAGTTATTAGTAGCTCCCACAGCTCAGTCATACTCTATTGCATTGACCATTTTTAGTACAGTCAGTATTCAGTCTCAGTATGTTATAAATTCGTCATTTCATTCAGTTAGCTCAGTTTTCAGTATCTATATCATGTTCAGATTACACACTTGCTTTATTGCTTGTTCAGTTATGTGTTTATTTCAGTTTTATTCTATCCTACATGCTCAGTACCTTTCAAGTACTGACACATATATTGCGCTACATCTTCTCGTGGTGTAGGTTTAGGTCCCCAGCAGTCAGATCACGCTTAGATCGATTCTCGATCTCCACTTCAGCAGTATCAGCGGTGAGTCCTCATTCTTCGAGGACAATAGTCATGTTATCTTTTTAGTATTTTATTCCTTTAGTTTGAGTTTTGCTAGACCTAGCTGGGGCATGTCCCAGCATTTCTAGTCAGTTAGAGGCTATTTTCAGACACAGTTAGATTCAGCTTAGTAATTGAGTTTGGTCTTTCTTTTGTATTAAACCCTTATATTATATATTCAGTTTTAGTAATGGGTATTCCCCATCATTTCATTTTTATTTATGATTTAGCTTCCGCATCAGTTATTATTATTCTTAGTATGCTCATGTCATGCCAGCAATGTTAGCTTGGGATCACTTGTGATCCTAGGTCCCGTGTCCGGGTCTCGGAGATAGCTCGGGGGTGATAGGTACAAAACTATTCTTTGTCCATCTTCTAGTGCCACCCCCCCTCCCCCTCTTTATTTTCTCTCTCTTCCACTTTTTTCCTTTTTGGATCTTGACTACCCTTTAAATTTTAATTTTTTTAAGTTATGACAAAACAAAGGAGAAAAAGGAAGAAAATAACAATGAAATTTTTTCATGACCCAAAAATGAACGTGATGACACTTGTCTATTCCCACCAAGATAAGTTAGCCTCAACCCAACGAAACGGAAGAAAAGTGGAAATATAAAGCAAGAACAAGATAAAAGCGGAAAAGATGTTCATTCTATTAACACCCCAAAACCTGGTTGTCACGTGTACAAGCACCTAATATATAAAGTTTGGAATTAAGAAATAAGTACAAGTCTCAAGTCTTTGTTTCTTAAATAGAACAAAGCATAAAAAGAAGAACTAGAGGGCCCATCGGGATAACTAGCAGATACCTCTCAATAGTTCTTTGACAAACCTCCGAGATGGGGGAGAAAGAGCATTCACCCGATACCGGGCTCAAAACCTACACAAGTGTAGAAGCAAGGAGTGAGTACCAATAACACGCTACCAAGTAAGCAACCTAATAAACAAGGAAACTAGCTAGAAACTGAATACTCTTTTCATCCCAACCAAGCCTTCTCAAACTACAGCCTGAGTTCCTGCTTTCAACGAGACTTTCTTAGCGTGTCAAACTTTCTCTCCTTAGCCTGGAAAGTTATCCGTTAAGCAAGATCTGCGATTGCATGGTTTCTTCTTCTGCAATTCTGAAACGTCAAACATGAAATCAGCCCAACCTAATAGTTCTAAAATACACCACTTATAGAATCAATAATCACAGTCCAATAGCTACAATTCAACAACCAGCACGTATCAAGTAAGTCAATCTCAATGTAAAGTAGATCAATCACAAGTAACAATTGTATCAATCACAATTAACAAGTAAATCAAACATACACATCATATGCATCAAATCACAATAATCAATCACTAGCCGAAACCATTTTCCATCGGCTTTATATTATGTCACTAGCTAGAAATGACATCGGCTCATATCAATCACTAGTCGAAAGTGACCTTGGCTCATATCAATCACTAGCCAAAAATGACCTTGGCTTTATAACACTTGCCGGAAATGACCTCGGCATCACAAGTTATCACATATCTCATCATGGTGTTTCAAATCAATGAACACAAACAATATCACACTACACGGAAGAGATAACAATATATATATATATATATATACAACTCAAGTCAACTTTCATGTTATCGAGCATTTCATCAATCAATCAACAAGGGTTACAACAAGGCAATTCACAAACACCGTGATCATCACATAGTCTTTTCAAATTCACCCCCTTTTTATTCATTAACATTAACCAAGTGGAAAATTAACCCTTCACCTCATTCTCATTATCCCCAACACACAAGTAACAAAGGGAATACATGAATTCTACTAGATACAAGGTTTAGGAGATCAATTGCCTCACTTCAAGCACATAATCACTCTGTAACTTCACTATTCCCTCTTCGTATAACATCCAAATCAAGGCAATCTAATCAAATAAGGATTCACAATAAGATTTCAGAATTAACAACACTCATATCAATGATTTTGAGAGTCGGGTCAAATTGGCCTAAAAACCCATTTCCAAAAATGAGGAATATTTTTGGAAATCTATATAAAATCACATTACCCAAAAGTTTTGTGTCACGACCCAAAGTACACCCTAGACGTGACATGGAGTATAAGACCTCGAGAGGCCCTATACAAGACACTTTGCATAATCATACAAGATAATAGAAACAAAAGAGTTTAAGAGGTAGCATTTCATACAAAAAAAATGACAAAAGCAGAAGTCTAAACATAAGTGTCAAAGCCATATATTACATCATAAGGAAAGTGATTGGGACGTAACCCATACATCACATACAAAGTCTGAAACGGTAATTAGAAAAGACCATCGTCCTCGGCGTATGAGGACTCACTAAGTCTTGAAGTCTCTAAAATCAACTAGCCACGAACGGAGGGAGAAGAGTCGTCAACCCCTATATTAATTAAACAATGTAGGCACAAGTATACATTAGTACATGGAATGTACTAAGTATGAGGGGAATGTAATAAAGCATGAGACCTGATCATAAATGGGACATAATCGAAAATATGAAATGCGTGACCAATTTAAAACATAGTAAAATCATTTACGAAAAATCATTAAATTATGAACATGGTCAATGCATCTTTAAATAATATAGGAAGCTTCATCAAATATTAGTTATTGACTTAGTTCGTTTTGTGGAAAGTTTACAATTAACCGACATAGACCAAGTGAGCTATAACATGGAATCCGGTATATCCCTCATACCAAAAGAAAGGGAACTACTTGTCAAGGTAGAATCCATACACATCATATCTCGTGCTATATGTGGATCCACTAGCTAGGTTATTATTTACGACAACTCCTATGGAGCTAGTTTAGGACTAGAGGTTGCAACTAGAGACTAACCTAATTGAGCCTCCACCTCAAAGTCACTCGGTGCTAAGTAAAAATCCCACAGAATAGTCATTAATCATATTCATATTATCATCCATGGAAAAGTACAATTAAGACACTGATCCAAGCTAGAAACATCGTAGAGTATCTCCTTAGACCAAGCGTGAGAAAACCTTTCACCATTTATGATCTTTTCATAATAGTTTTTTAAGACCCATAGTCATTAACTTCATACTAAAAATTCCCTACTACTAATAAAAATAGTTTTAAAAGTGTGATTTACAATCATTGATAGCATATCTGGATACCATACTAATCAAGACCTAATTTACAAAAATAGTCCAAAAGCGCTGAGGGAAAATCTAGATGTCATTCATGTCATGTGGCCAAACTTCATAGAACATATAGATACATTCATCTAACTAGACATGATTTCACAAAAATATATTCATAGATTCAAGCTTCTTCATAAATTCATGTAAGTTAGGGTTCATAATCAAAATTCATAGATCAATACATGGGTTCACATGAAATTAGTTGAAAAGCATGCAATTAAGTCCAAATCATCAAAATAAGATCATAATCAAGAAATTGAATCCATATAAATGAAAACCTAATCAATTTTTGGGAAATGGAATTGGAGAATTGGAGTAACTTTGGGAATCAATGGGTGATTGGGACCCATTGATGAACTCCCTACATACCTTGATTGAAGCCTTAAGCAATGATGAAGAAAGGAGACTTGAGCTTGAAGAACCCTGTCTTCTTGTTCCTTGATCTGGAGAGAAGATTTTTGGAGAGAACCTTGGAGAGACTTCAGGAATTTGAGAGAAAGAATAAGTTGGGAAAATTTCTAAGGGTGAAGGGTATTTATAGGGCTTAGATTTATGGGTAAAACGATATAGTTTAGGCATTAATCAATTAGAGAAAAGACTTAAAAGCCCATAAAAAATAACTGTCGATTCGACCTACAGTTCAGACCTACGGACCGTAGAACTTTCTACGGTCCGTGCTGATCAACCATAGACCAAGTATTGGGAACTTAAAAATCACCTATCTTTGAAGGAACCCATGTACGACTCGTAGGTCTTCCTATGGTCCATACATGCCAACCGTAGAAATTAACTTTAAGCTTTGAAATTTCACTAAGTCTGGGGTCACCTACAAGACCTATCTACGACTCATACATGGAATGATGGGCCGTCTTGGTGAACCATACAAAGGGTACTGGGACTTGTTTTGCAAAAAATTATTTTCCTCATTTTTACGGTTGCCACCTACGGTCCGTAGATGGAAACCGTAGACGCAACCTGCAAACCAAAAATGCATTTTCTCCCTTTTCCAAATTCTTAGGTAATACATTTTGGATCTATAGTTAAAATATCATTGAAAAATGAGTTGAAATAATGCTCAAAACTCTAATTTACTTCAAACATAAGTTCATGAGAAAAATCCTCAATACTCGGATCCGGAACCCCTACTCGAATTTGAAATATTTCTTGAAAAAGATCTTACCCATGCTTAAGAAAGTTCAAAGATGAAATTTCATAAAAAAAAATTGAGTTAAAATCGGTCTTGAAATCCTCAATTTATCAAACTTTAACTTTACTCGAGAAAACTCAAATTCTCAAGTTTATACGCAATCAATATGATGAAAATAATTTATGAATCAGCAAGTTTATGTCAAAATCAGTTTACACATGATATAAGGATCCTAAATATACATTTTTTCATCAAAATCCAAGTTTAAATCGATAAAACCCTAATTTCTCCCAAAAATTACACGGATGAGGAAAGAAAACGATATGAAGAAATCATGAGAAAATACTAAAATGGGGATTGAGGACTAACCCCCATATTAAATTTTAAAAAATACCACAAAATTCACTTCATTCCGAGCTCTAGAACTCCCAATATGCTAAAAATATCAAATGAACAGAGTCTAAAATTTTAAATAACTGAACAACAATAGTTGCACCAACATATCAACGACTTTTATTTCACTAAAAAAGTCGTAAATTCCTCATACGATAGTGAAATTATCCGATTCTTTATCCTAAATGTCTTAAATAATGATATGGATATGCTCATCCAATCGAAACTCAATTTCGTGCTCATTTGTCTAGTGAAATATCATTTCTGCTCGGTAAATAATTATTTCATAATTGCGATAAAAATACAATATCGGCTTAGCGAAAAATGAACCAAACTTTACAGATCATTCCTATAATTCATGTCCAAACTTTCAGAAGTTTTGGAATAATTTTGTGATCGTTAAAATTAACAACGAACCTTTTAGTTGACACAAATTGTTGAAACAATGCCAAAGAACCCAAAAAGCTTAAAAACTCACTCAAACCTCATCTGGAACCTCCCGAACAACAAACCATATATTCTACTAGCATGGAAATGATATTTTGGAGTCAATAGAATCATCAAAACACCCAAACAAGGTCACGTTAACCCAGCGTTGATCAAAGTCAACTTTAACTTAAGAATCTCCAAAATTTCAAGTAAGGACATGAAACTCATCCAAAAGCTTCGGGAACTGAATCAAACATTTAACTAGACCAAATATCATCATATGGACCTAGTGAAATCATCAAAACTCGAAAATGACCTTTCTAACCTCAAGCGTTGACTAAAGCCAAACTTTAACCTTAAATTTCTCCGCATCTCATCTAATGACTCAAAATCGAACCAAAAGTCTTGAAACCCAAGGCAATGGTCTTACTAACCCAAAAGTCAAGTTTTGGAGCTGATGGAATTGACAGAATTTCATTTCGAGACTCGTAGCTCTAGTTGTTATCAAAAATCACTTTTAACAATTTTAACTCTCCAAAACTCTAAAACTTTCAAAAATCAAAACTTTACAATCAAATTTCAAAACCAACTTCATAAACTGATCAAATAAGACTCAGAGTAACTATCAAGAGGGGTAAAATAGAAATTTACTAAAATTTTCCAAAAATGACCTTTGGAGTCATTACACATTCATATAAAAATAATTAGTTTAATAAAAAATGATTTAATTAAGCAACTATGTATGTATTATTACTGCATTTTTTATGTACCCAAAATTAAAAAAAAATTCTCCTATTCCCCATCCCACTCCACTTCATTATAATAATAACACGAATTAAAAAAATATAAACATTTAAGTTTGTTCCAAATTTGAATTTCTGATATCCTAAGTAAGAATAAGAGAATAAAAAAGTAATAAAAAGAAGGTATGAACAAGACAATCTTATAATTGATAGAAATTTTATATTAATCAAAAAAGCATCCTCTTTTAATAGGCAATCAGACGGCGCGAATATGGATTTTAGTAGAATCCCAACTATGAGTTGGGTTATGACAAGTTGGGAATTGATTTAAAATAGGTCAATAGAAAGATATAATGAAATTAATAATTTTATTGAATACTTTTTTCAAGCATATTGGGTCAAAATATGAATCATATGTGATTTTTATTATGAGAAACTACATAACTAGACATACTTCACTACAATATATATGATTATCGCCTATACTTTCAAAATATTTTGTATCCTACCACTAATTAAGAGTTTCTTACCATAGATTGAGAAATATATACTTAAATATATGTATTTTTGCTTCCATATACACAAAAATAGGGAGAGAGGCGAATGAGATGTAGAGGGAGACAAATGCAATTCTTTTATGTACCCCGGATATATGCGAATCACACTAGATACATATATCTATATGTATCTGGTGTGATTCATATGTATCTTGTCTCCATAGGAAAGTAGTGAGCGAGATGAGAGAGAGGCGTGGGAGGAGAGCGAGATTTGTTATGTATGTCTGATACATGTGAATCCACTTGGATACAATGCAACTTGAATAAATTTGACCCCATATATCCTTAGATACATATATCTAGACGTATTTGAACTTCTCTAGATAAACCAAAATCTAATAAGATACGTAATATTGCAAACTTGAGCGTATCTAAGTAATTAACTCCTAGACTAGTGAGATTTATGTAAGTTTCCCTTATTATTAATTATTTGAGAAGGGTTAAAATTCGAACTAATCGGATTAGGCAACATAATAAATAAATATCTAATAATTTTACTTTTGCTAAACTGTTAAAAGTAAGGGCAAATATGAGCCAGAGAGCTAATATTGATGATATTTTTAAGGGGAATTTTCGCATATAGCCACTCATAAATAACTTAATTATGCTCCATAGGTATAGTTTGCTAATTAAGATTCGTAGCTACATGTTAGAGGGAGGAGAGAGATGAATTGTATATGTATATATCTCAAATTGTATATATGTAACTAGTATACATATGTATTTGTATATATATTTGACGAGCAAAATTGGGAGATGGAGCAGAAAGGCGAGCGAGAGAGGACAAAGAGGGGAGAGAGACAAATTGTATATGTATATCTATCAGGCAATTGTATATATGTAACTGGTATACATATGAATTTGTATATCTGGCGAGCGAGATTGTGAAAGGGAGCAGAGGCGAGTGAGATTGGGAGAGGGAGGAGAGAGGCAAGTGAGAGAGGCTAATTGTATTTGTATATATGTCATATGATTTTGTGTGTATATATATATATATATATATATATATACACACACACAATCATATGACAGATATATATATGTATATATATAATTTTTATATGTATAAGCGACGTAATTACACTTGCGAGCTCTAATTAATTTTGCTTATCCGCAAAGTTTTTCTATTTTTAAGTCAAAAAATATATTTTGAGTCTAAAAAATTGATGAAGGATAATTTTATATCAATTCAAATACTCCCTCCGTTTCACAAAGAATGGTCTAGTTTGACTTGGCACGGAGTTTAAGAAAATAAAGAAGACTTTTGAATCTTGTGGTCTTAAATTAAAGTTATACATCAAATGTATAAAATTGTCATTTAATCTTGTGGCCTTAAACATGCCACGTGAAAAGCAAAAATTAAATGGTACAAAAAAAAAAAAAAAAGGTCATTCTTTTTAAATAGACTAAAAAGGAAATGAGGTAATTCTTTTTTAAACGGTGGGAGTAATTAAGAAAACAAAGTTAAAATAGTCACCTTAGAACTTGTTTAACCCCCCGCGTTAACTCATTTTGACTCTGTTGTTGTACTATATCAGGGTTTTATGCTATCTATCTTCTTCCTGCACAATCGAAAATGCTTGTCCGATTTTATTTCCGTTCTCTCTTCTTCCCTAAACTCCCCGTCCGTTTTCTCCGCTTCTTCTGCTCTTCACAACTCCAGTCAACGCCGCCGGAACTTCCGCAATTTGAACCCTCAAACGACGCCGACTTGATTTCTCAACTACTCCTCCAACACCACAATCCATTTCACGCCATGGAATCTTCTCTTCAGCTCCATGGCATTTCCTTCACCCCTTTTCTTGTTCATCAGACTCTCATCCGACTCAAACACTCTTCTAAAGTTGCCCTCTCCTTCTTTCACTATTCCCAAACCCAACCCAATTCCGACACCGACACCTCCACTGCTTTCAATCTCCTCATCGACATTTTATGCAAAGTCCGCCAGTTCGATGTTGCATGGCAGCTTATTATTCAAATGGACCAGAAATCTGTAAAAACTGACTTCACTACTTTCTATCTGTTGATCCGTAGGCTTATCTCTGCTGGCTTCACCCGCCAAGCTATTCGGACTTTTAGTGAAATGCACGTATTTCTTGATCAATACGGTGAAGATGAAGTATGGAAATTGTATTTTAGTTACCTTCTTGATACTCTTTGTAAATATGGGTATGTTAAGGTGGCTACTGAAGTTTTTAATAAAGAGAAATGGAGATTGGAGCTCAACTGTAAGGTTTATACTATTCTGATTTATGGTTGGTGTAAAGTGAAGAATGTAGAGATGGCTAGGAGGTTTCTTGGGGAGATGTTGGATAAGGGTATTGACCCGAACGTGGTAAGTTACAATGTGTTATTGAATGGAATTTGTAGGAGAGCGAGTTTGCATCCGGATGGTAGGTTTGACAAGGTAATTAGGGAGGCAGAGAAGGTGTTTGAAGAAATGACTGAAAGAGGTGTGGAACCAGATGTGACCAGCTATTCCATACTCCTAAATGTCTATAGCCGGGCTCATAAGCCTGAGTTATCACTTGAGAAATTAAGGATTATGAGACGCAAAGGGATATGCCCGAATATTGTGACATATACCTCAGTTATCAAGTGTCTCTGCACTTGTGGTAGGATTGAAGATGCGGAGCTGTTACTCGAGCAAATGGTTTCTAATGGGGTGACTCCCACATCCACAACTTACAATTGTTTCTTTAAAGAGTTCAAAGGGAGGAAGGATGTCGATGGTGCGTTGAGGTTGTATGGGAAAATGAAGGAGGGTTCCCTATGCTCACCTAGCGTGAGTACATTCAACATATTGTTGGGGATGTTATTGAAACTAGGTCGAACGGGGCTGGCAAGAGATATTTGGGACGATATGAAGGATTCTGGAGCAGGACCTGATTTGGATTCATATACATTGTTGATTCATGGATTTTGTGGGAAACAAAAATGGAAAACAGCCTGTGAATTCTTTATGGAAATGATAGAAAAGGGATTTCTGCCACAGAAGGTCACCTTCAAGACACTTTATAGAGGCTTAATACAATCCAATATGCTGAGGACTTGGAGAAGGTTAAAAAAAAGGCTTGATGAGGAATCAATAACTTTTGGTTCAGAATTTGAAAATTATCATCTCAAGCCTTATAGAAGGTAATCTGATGAAATTCTGAAAGGGGTACAAGGTTGAACAATCTGACTTCAAGCTAAAGAGCTAACTGATATTTCCTGATTAATGGAGAGCTATTTATAATTGATGATGTAACAGACATCAAGGACATAAGTAAGATTCTTAGGCTTTAGTTCAGGCTGTAAGGGGTGACGCCAGACACATTAAATGAGACACTCTTCATCTCAAAGCCTCCCTATGTACCATCAACCACATGCACTTCCTCCTTACCACCAATCTCAAGGAGGAACATTCTCCCAACCAAGTAATGCAATGAGTCGGATTGAAAGTTGTTCAAGCAAATGATGGACAAAAGTACCCAAACGGATGCTCAAATGGCTTCTCTCACGACTTCCATCAGCAATCTTGAAGTGCAAATGGGTCAAATTTCTCAAGCCCTCAACTTTAGACCAAAGGGTGCTCTACCAAGTAATCCGGTGGCTACATCCTAAAGGTACAGAGGAGAGAAAATGGGAAACTTTGGGGGTTATGTCAACAAAATATAAAGAAAATCACTACTCATCTTCAGTTGTGGAGAGGAGGAGTAAGAAGGCAATGGAATGTTGCTACATGTTAAGTGTATTGTTTTTTAAATCCTTTTTGTAATGCATAGAATGTTGGGTGTTTTTCCCCCTTATCTTTGGTTGCCTTTGTTTTTAAATGTATACATCCAATTTATCGTTTTCTCCATACTATGTGCTGGTCAAATTTTTCTTCTTAATTTTCGTACTGCTGAATGTTCTAGTCTGCAGTTCGGGACCTTAGAGCTCAACTCAAGCTGCCATCTATACATCCAATTTATCGCTTTCTCCTTACTGTGTGCTGGTCAAATTTTTCTTCTTACTTTTCCTACTGCTGAATGTTCTAGTCTGCAGTTCGGGACCTTAGAGCTCAACTCAAGCTGCCATCTATGCTACAAGGCAGTAGTAGTATTTTTTCTTACTCATAAATCTGTTGTTTGTATGCTCTGGAATATGAAACCCAAAAAAGGAGGGGGCGAGAGAGAATGCTTGTTATTCCCTGGCGTTGTTCAATTGTTTTGGTGATTTTGTCCACTTTGCTCCTTTAAAAAGGCGTCCTATGTTTGTAATCTCTATGTGTTGTATGTAGCTTGTTTTGTATCACACTGTGTGTTGCTTGGTACGGGAGTAGCATTTAGAGAGTTCGGCTAGACTTCGATTATGATGCTATTGGCTGCTGCTGCTGGCTGCTCCATGAGTTATGGGGAAGTTAAGCATTAATGCTGAATGTTGCAGAAATATGAAAGAATGTCCAAGTAGTTTGACGTGTATTGCGGAACTGTCAACCATCAGAAGTCAGTCTTCTCCCACCTGGCCACCCTCCATAAAAATAGAAAACTAACATAATTAGGGTTGTAAATTGTAAGTTTGAAAGGGGTATTATGTATAGGAATGGTTTTATTTGTGTTTCTATTTGTTGATACTTTAGATGCAAGTTTCGCTTTTCGCATCCAGAGTAATGGAGGATATAGAAACTGGAGGGTAAGAGCAGCATTTATCTAACATCAAATCAGCCAATAAGATAGAATACTCTTAGGAACTGCAAATGGTGGGCTGGACCTCTTATCTTCTTGAATCATTCTGCCTAACCCTAATGTAGATCCTACTAGCTAGTTTGGGTTTTAAATTTTTACGAAAAGATGTGGTCCTCAATGGACACTTGTTCCTTTGCGTCTTTATGGCTTATTAAGGGACATATTTCTTTTACTGTAACCAATTGGTGAAGCTGCACTATTTTTCTTTTCCTTGTATTTCAATTATTCCCCTGTCCTAGTTTTTAGAAGTTCTAGTCATTCCTAGTTGAATTTACTAAAAGCATATCATGCACACACGCCGTATGCCCCCTTTGCTAGTTTCTATAAGATTTAAATTAAACTTGAATTTGCTTGATGATGGCCTAATAGATCGTCATGTTATGTGAGAACAGATGATACTAAGTCCAAAGTTTCAGGGAATGCATAATTGGTCCCATTAATTATCCAGAAATCTAGAAGTTACAACTTACAAAAACCTTTCTGGATTTTTATTCTTTATTTCCTTTTTACTTTTTTTTCTTCTGAGAACAGCACTATGATTTTCTGAATAAACCTTTGTGTTCATGAAGAGTTCATTAGACTGAGGGTAAGTTATCTGGACATTGATTTTAATTTCAAGCTGAAATGTAAGGAGAGGAGATCATAGTTCCAATAAACTTTGATTGTTGGCTGGAATTCTTAATTTGCTGGGGCATGGTTCTGTTGGTGACATTGTTCTTGGTTATCTTTTGAATAGCTCAGATGATGCGTCCTTTTGCCAATGAATAAAGTATGCTTGCTGCTTAAATGTTTTGATGCTTTTCATGTGTAGTTTATATGACCTTTCCATTGCTCCTTCAAAATTTAACCATGTTTGGTGCTTAAATTTTTGGATGCTTTTCGCATGTAGTTTGTTTGACCTTTTCATTGTTCCTTCATGGACTTGCTGGCTCTGATTGCATTCTTGCTTATATCTTTTCTTGGTTTGATGCCAGAATTTGGTTGAGGAGAAGGATAAGAAAGCGAAGGAGTTTCAAGATAACACTGTTGCAGTCAATTTGACCTTACAAAGCAAAATAGGCAAGATGCTAATGGCTAAATGTAGGAAGCTGTTTGAGGAAACTGAAGAGATCGAAACCAGGTTAATGAAGGAAGGTATTAAATGATTTTCTAGATGTGTGAAGTATAAAATATAAAATTCTTTTAGTTCAAAACTACCGATACAAAAAGAAATTCGTTTTAGCTCAAACACTGAATTTGGAGATGGAAGAGACTAGTATATTCATTGGTTACCAAATTGCCTAGCTTGTTTTTTTCCAGGTTTGTTAAATTATGATGGTTGCTTTAAAGGTGATAAACGTGAGATGTTACAGAAATTATGTTTCTTTCTTCACTTGCAGATGCATGAATTAACAATGAAACTGGCTTTGCAGAAGTCTCACAATGCTGAACTCAAAAGTCAATTTGAAGGTTAATGTTCTCTCCAATTGCTTTATTAAATACACCACTGTTTTCCTTTAAATCGGGCTAGGAATTTTTTGTTTGCTGCTCATTTTATTGTGATTGTCCATCATGTGATTGTTGTATAGGAAAATATTCTCCACAAAGAAAATTATTTTCTGGATCATGAATTAATGTTTTACAATGGAAAATATATTGCCTCAAAAGATCATTTTCATGATGATTTTTATTGTTTGGTTGGATAGAAAAATAACAGATATATTGTATGAGCCTATGAGGTATAGGGTAAGTATAGTTACAATAGTAGTATAATGTGTTCATAATATTGGTAATTTGGTAAAAATCATAATGAACCTGTTGTATCATAGATTAGTATAAAAAAGTTGCTTACACTATAAGTATGTATAACTTAAATAAATTCAAAGGAAATGACTTCCACTTCGTTATACTAAATGCGTCTGAGAATCTAGTTTGATAGCGCATCAAAATTGTGGGGGAAGGGAGAAGAACTAATATATAAAACAATATATAGAAACTTCAATTAAAATACAATCCTCTCAAAATACAAAAATTAAGCTCCCCTTAACAAGATCCTCCAAAAAAATCAAAGTGAATATATAATCCAAGTACAGGCAAGGAAATGGCCCATCATCATCATCATCCTAAGCTAAATAAAGAGATAGCAATTCATACATATAGAGGCAAACTAAAACAAATGATGCAGGATGAAAAGAGAGCTCTACATTAGAAAGCAGAGTAGACCCCATCCTAAGACCAAGCTTTTCACAACCATTGTTGACATCTTCATTCCCTCCACTCCACTCTGCAAATTAAACATGCTTCCAAATATCAAGAAATGACTATAAAAATAATTGCTTTTAAGAAGGGTTACTAATTAAATAGGATTACCGGTTTAATAAAGTAAAGGAACTAGGAAACAAAGAAAATCATATAATTACCGGGTTCTTTTGTCTTTGTTTCCGGATGTTTGGTCCATTGCATTTTAAATGAAAAATTAAGAGTCTTGTAATTAGTTGTATAGATTATATCTACATCTTTATCTAGGTATAACGTATCAGTTTTTTGTTACAGATAATTACTCACTATACTAAGTTGTCTAATTTAGAAACATATTTAATTAGAGCTAGATCATAGCTAAAACTAAATGTATTTAAGGCATGCAATCAGTCTGTAAATCCAACGTACGGGATCCTAACTAACTAGTGATTTATATCTTTAATTTTAAAAGTGTGGAATCACCTCTTAACTTTAAATGATTAACAAAGAAAATAAAATGTGCATGTACCTGATCAGTAGCTGAAGGGGCAGGAGATAAAGCTCCAAGACTCGGGGCTAGGGCTGGTGCTCCAGCGGGAGGACTAAATCCTAAAGGAGATGGTGCTGGAGAAGTCAATTTCTTCGCAGGAGCTGGAGCAGGAGTTGATGCAAGTGGCGCAGGAGAAGGTGCTGCCGGAGGAGGTGGAGAGTTCACTGGTGGAGGAGGAGAAGCAGTAGGAGTAGGAGGTGCTGGTGGTGGAGAAGTTACTACAGGAGGTGGGGATGAAACTGTGGGGGGTGGTGAAGCAGTTGGTGGTGGCTGAGCCGGTGGCGTTTGGGTGTTAACTGGAGGAGGAGAAGCAGTGGGTGTAGGTGGAGCTTGGGCAGGTGGTGTTGGGGGAGCTTGGGTAGTGGGTGTAGGTGGTGCTTGGGTAGTGGGTGTTGGAGGAGCCTGGTTAGTGGGTGTTGGTGGTGCCTGTGTAGGTGGTGCTTGGGCAGTAGGTGTTGGGGGTGCTTGGTTAGTAGGTGGTGCCTGTGTAGGTGGTGCTTGGGTAGGGGGTGCCTGTGTTGGTGGTGCCTGTGTAGGTGGTGCTTGGTTAGTAGGGGGTGCCTGTGTAGTAGGAGGTGTTGGAGGTGCTTGACCTCCAACTCCAGCGACGATAATGCAGATAATAAATCCCAACAAAACAGCATTATTCCTACCCATCATTTTGACAATGGAGAGGAGGAAATTAAAGGAACGTGAAAGAAGATATCTGGTAGCTGCTTGGGAAAAGAGAGGTTTGGGAAGGGAATATATAAGGGATTTTCTAAAAGAAGTATGGTATATATTTGAAGGTTGGCGAAGAAAGAGTAGAAAGGTGGCAAATCCAATTTCTAGGATTAATATGTAGTAACAGTGTGAGTTGTGACTACCAAATACTAATTACATGTATGTTGTTATCTTACGTTGGTACTAAAGAGTTATCGACTAGCTAGGCTAGGCCTTGTATTGCAATTTACTTAACCAAAGGCCTCTTGTTGGCTACGTTGTTGGCATATTAATGTAGCCCGAGGAGAATTCAAGATTTAAGCTGTATGAATCTACTCTTAATGCTTTAACTTTTAACCTTTTGTATCTTTTTAAAATCGTGTATTTATTTTTAATGGATTTCGACATGCGTGGCGAAAACACTTAATCATATGATCTGTGACCAAAACACTGCATACGGCTCTGTTTGTATCGACAGTATTATTGTTGCTAATTACATGTTGAAATAACGGTTTCCCTACATACATTTATACTGTTCAAGATACATATATCTGATGGAATAGATATATGTATTTCAAATACACGCGAGTCAAATTAGGTGTAATTTGTTCCAGATATATTGTATTCAAATGTGATTTGTATGTATCTAAGATATACAGACTCTCTCTTCTCTTGCTCGTTTCTCCTTATGTATTTACATTTTAGAATGTATATATGAGTTTTACAAATTCTATGTATTTGATGAAAATTATGTAATTATTTTTTAAAGAAAATATATGATAAAAATATTTATTTAATTAAATTGTTTTTCCTATTCCTTGTGAGAAATAGTTTCATGCAGATAGAAAACATGAATGATGAACAAGAAACGGGTGGCCCAATGGTTGGTATTGATTCGAAAGAAAGGAAGATCATTCAACGTAATTCTCAAGCCATTTTGCTTCCAAAGTAATTCCCTTTACTCTCTCTCAGTTTATGCACTACTTTTTCTTTTTCATAATTCAATATTTTAAAATATATTTTAATATGAGAAGATAAATATAATTTTAAAATATTGAGTTGATCTAATTCAATTTTAATTTTAAAACTAGTCAATTTGGGAGTTATTTCCACTCTACAGCGAAACAAAAATAAAAATCTTTATGATGATAATAATCCTGAGCAACAGACAAGTTTATTAAGTGAGAGACCTTTTTAAAAAGTCTAAATCATGAGGTTTGCATTATGATTATACCTAAATAGTTCTATTTGTTATCATAATTAGGTTCATCGGGTTCTCATTATTTATTATTCTAGCTCTCATTGCCCATCATTTTAAATTAAGCACTACATTCTTCCCGTTTAAGTTAATCTATTTAATTTTGCTTCAAAGTATATAGTTAAAATGACTCTTCGAAAATGAAAAGACGCCATATAAATTAGGATAAAGAAAGCAGCATATTCGTTTAGTTACAAAAATCAATTTGTTTTCTCGAAGAATTATTATTATAATAGCCTTTTAGAGAAGCACTTTTAGAAACAGATAGTTTGTGTTTGCTTAATTCATTGTAAGGAGCTTTAAAGCTTTTGAATATCAAATACTATAAAAAAGGATAAGTATGTTTAATGTTAAGATTATTTTTTGAAGATAAATTATAAATATCTATTATGAAATGTTTTATTTAAGTTCTTACTTTTATTTTATTAAAATTTTCAATCAATGTAATGTATAGATAAATCAAAAAAGATATTAAATGCTTCTGCTTTTGCTTAAAAATATTTTACATATTGGCAAACACCTTAATTTTTAAAAAGTTTTTTTTTCTTTAGAAAGAATGCTTTCGGCCTCCAAATTGTTTGGCCAAACAGGCTCTCAGTCTAATGTGACACTTTCAAATTTTTAAATCCCCATATTCAGATTGAAATGAAATTAAAGTTTTATTTGGACATGTAATTTGAGTTTCTTAAGTTATATTTTTTTCTTCATAAACATGAAAATTCCACAAGTTATGAAAACGATGAAAATTACTCCGATTCTTATACAATCATACCAAAAGAATAATTTATAGTTCATAAACAAGATATTAGAATATCCTAAAGCTCCAACATTGATAAATCACACATCTCCATGTTCCTTTAATAAATAAATGTTAACAATAGTAATAGCTAGTTATTCTTTAGGGTAATCCTTTCGCATGGTACAAACAATCTCTTCATGCTGAACATGGGTCTTTTTTTGTAAAATAAAAAATGATGCCTCTTTTCTTATGAAATATAAACTTATGATTCAAGTTTTACATTTATTCATGATTTGAAATCTCAAATCATGTTTTTTATTTAGAACTTGGTATGATTTTAAGATCCCAAATCACATATCCAAAAATTGATTTGAAATCTTGACTTTATATTGCATATTTAAACACTAATTTAAAATCATAATTTTATATCACATATCCAAATACAAACTTACTATCATAAAGAAGTGGTGACAGCTGTGATAATCCATCCCAATTTTTTTTCATGAATCCTCCTCTGTGGCATGAATAAATGAATATTACTAATCTATTTTAATTTATCTGTCTTATATATATATTTATTTATTTATTTAAAATACATCTTTCATAATTTAGCAGTTGTTAAATTTTAATATTTAACATGACATATTTAGAATTAAAAAATATTTTAATATATACTGCACATAACTCTAGTTTAAAACTACAACACTTAATTATTATTATTATTATTTACTTTTTAAAGCTTCTTATTCAATCAAACTAAGACATAATTAAAAATGAAGTATCATATTTTATGTCAAAATTTTTTGTTAAGAGCTCAAACAAATTAACCTCAAAGATGAGAAAAATAGCATCCTAATGGCAAGTTTAAATTTAGCTGACCTTAGTATAAAAGTCAATATTATAGGTACATGTGTCATCATTATTAATTAGTTGAAACGTTGAATAGACAAGTTATCTGTAAATCCTTTTAATTTCGATGGTTTAATTATTAATTATGGCAAATCACCATGCAAGGTTTAACCACCAATCCATAATGATACAGCTAGCAATGCCCTGGATATTCTTTATTAGGCCCAAACAGCTTAGAGTAAAAGGAAAAAGGTCCATATACTTAACTACACGTGTAAAGGATAATTGGGGTCACCAAATAAATTATTTAGTATGTATTAATTTTATAGTATCATTTATACAATGTCCTGTGGATTGATAGAAAATAAGTTTCAGGTATAAAATTAGTGAAAAAAATTAGGAATCAATAGTGTAAGGAGTAAATTACATTCTATCCTTATCTTTTTCAAATTTACAAAAATTCATTCAAATTTGTGTTATCCAGATACATTTCATTCATCTGGATACATAACTATTGATGAATTAGACAACTTGTCTATTGAGATTAAAAAGGAAATTAAATGTCAGTTACTCAAATCACCCAAATCAAATTGATGTCAATCTCTCCCAAATTGTAACAATTTCAAGTAATTAAAATTTCTTCTCTCAAATCTCTTTCAAATCGTAACAGTTTCAAAAAAGTCGAAAACAATAGCTGATACATGATGAATATATCTATTTTGTTGAGATATTCAGGCATCTGGAAAAGCGAGGTGAGTTATGAACTATACAAAAGTGTTGGAATAGATGTCGGACGAACAATTTCTTTTGTGAATTTCAAATCCTCCATTGCAGCTGAATTGGAGATCGATGAGATGAGGAAAAACTTGGAAATCTGATACATAGTAGAAGAAAATAACGGGAAAAATTGGCAATGGGATTCAATCGTTGGAAAATTGTAAGTTGTAACAGACTAGCATAATTCAAAATTCAAAATTCTTCTTCTCATTCTTCCAAAAAAAATCTTAATTTTTGAATCAAAATTGTCAACAAATTGTACTGATACAACATGAACCTATCGATCTTGTTCAGACTTTCCGGAATCTAGGAAAGTAAGGTGAGGTATGAACGATACAAAAGTGATGAAATTATTGTTGGTCAAAATATTGATTTTGTGAATCTCAAATCAGCAATTGCAATTGAATTAAAGATCGATGAGTTGAGAAAAAATTTGAAGTTTCGATACATCATTGAGGTAAAGAAACAAGATCCTAGATTTTCAATGTATCTGCTATGCATTGATACAACAAAAAAAATTAAAAGGCTGAAGAGATACATAGATTTGATGGATCATCCATATCTTTTATAATGTTGTGTAACCATTTTTTGAATTGTGTTTTCAAGATGGATAGTTTTTTCAATACATTACTATTTATGTATTTTGTTTAAATTGATGAGTACTTTATTTCTACATTCAATAAGTAATTATTAGACCATAGGAAGTTAGATTTGAGATCGATAAATTATTGTGTGGTAGCTACTATGTATCAATACATTTAGGGGGGAAAGGCATAGATTCTCTCTAAATTTGTTCTGAAAAGTCAGTTATGTGCTTAAACTATCACGGTGACCTATTACACACCTTAACTACTCAAAAGTGAATTTATTACCACCCTGAGACGTGTAACATCATTCTCACATTATGTGGTGTATTACACTCGCTGCCACATCAACGCAACATCAGCGTCATGTCATAAATTATAATTTTTTGTTTTCTTTTCTTTTGTTAACTATATTTTACTCTAACTAAGCCCTAATTAATTGGTTTGATTCTCTAATAATTATATCTTCTTCATCACTAATCCCATCCATTTTCAATTCTCATTTCATCAGAAAATCATATCCGGCCTCACCTTCACTATTGATTTTGTTCTTCACCACCATTATATCACCTTCAATTCTTCTTCTTCTTTGTCACCCAACACCAAATATCATCACCACCATTATCAATATCAATGTTTTCTTCTTCACCACCTTCAATTACCTCTTTTAATGTTTGTCACCCGCTACCCATCACCACCAAACCCATAAAGCTGCTATTACCGCCAAACCCAAAAATTGATTAACAACCAAAATTTCTTTAACAAAGTAAAAAAAAAAAATGGAAAAAGATAGAAACAATCAATCAAATTTTTTCTATATAAAATATAATTATTCACTAACAAATCTATGAGAATTAACCTAATTGTGAATCAAAAAAAATTGTGCTTTAAGATTGTGATAAAAAATAAAGAAGTGTGATGAAAATAAAGAATGAAGAAGAAGAGGACAATGGATGGGGTTTGAAGAAGAAGAGGTGTGGGGGGTGGGGGTGGAAAAGAGGATTCTAATTTATTTATTTTTTAACTTTAATTTCAAACTGACACGCCTATTTTTTATTTTTGATTTATTTTTTCGCCATGTCAATTTTAGGGGGTAAGAAAATTCACTTTTGAATAGTATAGGTGTGTAATAGGTCACTATGATAGTTTTAGCGTGTAACTGACTTTTCGGGACAAGTTCAAGGAGAAATTTATGCCTTTTTCCATACATTTAGTATAAATTCGACTTTATGTATCATGCCTAAAAGTTAGTGCATAAATACATTATCTTATTTTATTTCAGAAATACTGTATTTTATAAAAGATACATTATATATGTAATTTTTCCCAAATAACATTTTTGTGGAGCTAATATCTCAAAAGGTCATTCAACTTTGAAAATTTATCTAGTAAAGTCATTAAATTTTGTTTTTTTATATAAATAAAATCATTCAGCTTAGACATTTGCACCAATTAAATCACTCAACTATATTTATTATTTTAAAAAATATTGACATAGAAAAATAAATATGTCAATATTAACTCCACATATAAATAAAATTAAAGAAAATTCATCAAAAAAATTATGAATGAATTTAATAAGTGAAATAAATATTATAATATTATCATGTATTTAAAATTTAAAATGTATCACGACGGACGTTATCCTAATAATTAGTATGATTGATATTATCATTCTGCAATTTTTTTTTTAATTAAGACGTCAAAAAGTTTTATTTTTATAGTTGCAGTTATTAAGCCAATGACTAGTAAAGGATCGAAATTGTCCTTTATTTTTGAGTAAAGGATCAAAGTAATCCTTGTATTTTAACATGGAGCACTAATAGTCCTCCATGTTTCAATAATTGGTGCATTTTTGTTACTCTTGAAAACAACCGTCAAAAATCTAACGGTGCTTTCTTTTACACGTGAGAAAAGTTTCCACCATTGCCAACTAAATCTTCCCTTTCTTTTCCTTCAGATATCCATAATTTCATAACTTTGATTCTCCTGTGAAACAAATAAAATCAAAATAAAGACTGATATTTGGAGAAGTAAAACTTATTCAGTTGCATCTGTTGTTTTTGAAGAATGTATCTCCCTTCAATGGAAGTCTGCGACAAGAGTAAGAGTAAAATCAGTCTTTATGGTCATCGAGTCTTCTTCTATGTCCTCTGTGATAGATTGTTTAAACTCGAGGAGGGTGCTATGCATATTGGTGTCTTGTTTATCTGCAAGCAAGTTTCTTGCACATGAGGTGCTCGATCAATTGTCCCAGTGATAATTTAGGTTTGATCCATTCTACTTGTTCCAATTATGACAGATACATTCTAAATACTAGTAAGCTCGAAGAAGCACGCTAGAATTTAGAAGAGCCTGGAAGTTGAAGAGAAAACGATTAGGAAAAATTCAATATTCTATCTTTTCTTGTTTGCAATGTAATTAGTAAGCTCGAAGAAGCATATGTTTTTCTCGTAGTATAGAAAAATGTATCTTTTTATTTTTGCGATGTAATGAATTTGATACGTAATGTATGTTTGGCTTCAATTTGTTGAGAAGTTGGCTTGAAATTTTTGATATTATATGTGTTGATGGTGCAAAACTACATCAGATTTGTACTAGAACGAACAACACTAAAACTTTAGTAAACATTTACCAAAACCGCAGCAGAGCACCAACAATGCGTCCAAATAGCTCCAAAAGTTCATCAACATTAGAATTGCACCTAAATAGTACTGACAATGAACCAAAATAGCTGGACGAAATTCACACTAATACAACACTATGGTTGCACCAACATAGTAGTAGAAAAGATAAAAAATTACACCAGAAAAGTATCAAAACAAACATTTGAATTACACCAAAACAGCAGCATCACAATAGCCTCTAAATCAGCATTAAACTTGCATCAACACCACCACCAGAAAGCACTAGAACTGCACCAAAAACAACAACAGAAAATCACCGTAACAACAGCAAAACAGCTCCAAAACTGCACGAGAAAAGCTCCAAAAACAGACTCCAAAATTGCACCAAAATAGCAGCACCATATTCGCACTAAAACAACACAAAAATTGCACCAAACAGCACCATATTCGCGCAGAAACTACACCAAAAAAGAAAAGAAACTGAAAAACAATAACAAAATATAGTTTAAACGTGAAAAGCACACAATGATCCATTTTTTTACCCAAAAAAGTTGTATTTTGTTATAATGTAACACCACTTTGTTGGGTTTGTTGTGAATTTTCCCAAGAAGAATTCATTTCTTCTCCTTGTCCTACTTCTCTCTGTTTCATATTTTCTTATTGAACTTCCGATCATCTCCATCTAACCTAAAAGCACAATATATATAAATATTTATATATACTTTATATTAGCTAAAGATAATTAAATGATGAAATAATTCAAAAATGATGTTAAAAGATAATACAAGAAGTTTATCACGAACAGAAGAAGTAGTTTCAGGCTGCACATCTTTAGTTTTGCAAGTCCTTTTGTTGTGACCAGACTTGTGGCAAGTACTACAATCTAGAGATTTTTGTTTCCTTTTCATCGTTGTTCGACTTGCTCCTACTTCATCAGCTTCTTTTCTTTTCTTCTTCTTCTTCTTCTTCTTTCTTCCTCTCTTTGTACTTGTCAAACTCCTTGGAGGCAACGGAGGAAGTTTGTTAGATTTTGGCCACATTTGCGGGCCATTCATCGGAAAAATTGCATTCTCATATATTTTTCGGTACGTTTTCACCTTGTAGGAATCATGGACATAATCAAGAGTGTCTTCTCGATTAGCCCAAATAGCTGCAATTGCGTGCTTGCAAGAGATTCCAGTGAGACTCCATTTTCTACAACTACATGTTCTCTTCTCCAAGTCCACTGCCCAATTATCCATGATACTAGTCCCTATAATTTCACAGTTCCATTGATTTGACTTTCTAGGAATATATTCTTCGTCTGCCTTTTAATTTTTAAGCAATATATATTTAATCTTGGGACAAACATCACCTAGATTCCATTGTTCTGCTTTCTCCATGTTAGCTAGCATTCTAACCATGGGTAGATATCTCAATTTCTCCAAAAGTGTCAAAAATGGCTTGTCTCTAGCATCAAGTATCATGCTATTGTATACATCACACACGTTATTCAACAACATGTCAGATTTAGCATCTGAGGAGAGATAAGCCATTGTCCATTGACTAGGTTCTTTTTCATTACACCAAGTAGCAGCATTTGGATCTAACTCAAACATATGATTCATGCATACAATAAATTGTTGCACAGTAGTTGCCTTTGTAGCAGCCCAGAGTGCCTTTTTTAATGAGAAGCTACCAAAACCTGCCCTTTTAAAGTTGTTATGAAGGTGTCTCACACAAAATCTATGACTAACATATGGTAAAATATCATTAAAAGCTTCAATGAGACCTTTTTGTTTGTCGGACATAACGGTCCAACTAGCCTCATCCTCATGTATATCCAAATCGCTAGCCAAATAAGTCAAGAACCAAGTCCATGTCTCTTTATTTTCTTTCTCAACAATGGCGTGGGAAATGGGAAATATATTATTGTTACCATCAATTCCAACTGCAGATAACAACTGAGTTCCATACATTGGACCCTTCAACCATTAACCATCCACTCCTATTATTTTTCTACAACTAGCCTTGAAACCGAACTTGCAAGCAGCAAAACAAATGTATATTCTCTGAAATCTGTATGGTTGTCCAGGAGCCTCATTATCAGTGAACTTCATACGAATAGTACTTCCTTGATTTGTCCTATCAATTTCATTGCAATAGTGCCACATCATTTTGAATTGATCCTTGATATCACCATCAAAAAGCGAAATGGCCTTCCTCTTTGCTCTTTTAACTTGTGATAAAGTCACTTTAGCTCTTAGATCAACACTCACTCTATCTTTAAAATCAGCCAAGCTTCCATTTCTATTTGATCCAATTTCATTCAGGTATTTTCTTGCAATGAAGGATGATGTGATTGTTCTATTTTCATGGTGCCACTCTTTGCAAGTATGTGTAGGATCGTATGTTTTTATCTGGAAAGATTTGCCCCGTTGCATTTTGAATGCCATAATTTTCCATTTGCACTCTTTATGTATACATTTTGCCCTGATTCTTTCTTTGTCATTCTTGTTCCACTTGATATACTTTCCTTTTTTTATCTCATCTGTTGCTACAACATCCTTGAACTCTCTTTTGCTTCCAAAATTCAACTCTAGAGCTAATATGGGATTATCTCCATCAATTTTTGGATTAAATTGAGGATAATTGTAGCTCTCAATTTCAGAATCACTATGCAAACTTCTTGTGTCACTAGAATCACAACAATCAGAATCTCCCTCTACAACTGCCATCTTTTTCTTTACTTCAACACTAAGAGGCTCTATTTCACCCAGAATACTCTGTTTTGTCTTCTCATGGCCATTGACTAACTCGTCGTCAGATAAATCAGCCTCTAAATTACAAAAATCATCACTAGATGAATTTTCATGTGCAAGATGTTCCTTGTCATTATCTTCAATGGTTTCTTGATATGGTATAATCCCATTGTCCATTTTAAAATAAGAGTCCAAGTGCTCGAAGTAAATCTCATTCACATCCTCTTTTCGAAGGCATTTGCTAACTCCATAGGCTTCAAAATCGGTAGAAATCAGTCTCCATCTTCTACCATACTTTCCACACTTATACCAAAAGGTTATTGAATCAGATGCATATCCACAAATCTCCGCCATCATTTTAAACTCTTGAAGATTCAACGTGTTCACATTAATGTAATCAATATAGACTATGCTGCCATTTATGTAATGTTTGTCTGGAATATGTCTCATGACACCTCCATGATATATTTTTATACTAACAAATGAATCTTCGAGTACTGGATCTAAAATAAAAAACAAGCATATATTACATAAGGTGTTGTAGTTTACAAAAGTATAAAACAAACTAACGAATGGAAAATGCTTCAACTTAATAATCAAATATAATACTGTTGCATTCAAAATAAAGAAATTTAATGCTCGTAATTATATAAACAAAAAATAGTACATCAAATCAGAGATCTCGGGAATTTGATTTTTACTTTTAAAAAAATTATAATCGATAAATTTGTTCAAGTAAAATCATTCTCTTAAACTTGAAGGTTCTCCAATAGATATATAATGATGATTTTTGGGGTCGCCTTAATAATTCACGAAGCTGGAGCTATTGAAGAATGCATCACTGATCACAGTGATATCAGTGTGCGCTAGCTTTGTGAACTATGACACTACATATTCCATTCCAGGTGCACCATCTTGTGTTGCTATAATGACCCTTAGCAACGTAGCTAGCTCCATGCCTCCACCGGCATTGAGATTCGACAGTTCATTTGCAGCTGCAAGAGGATCTTATTACTTCTTACTATCCAAATTCTATTGCCATTGCCACTCTGGCTAATTTCTGTAGTGTTTTTTTTTGTTTCACCATTGATCCTAATACTATTTGTGAATAGTAAGACTATTATGAGTTTATTACCACTTAATACTTTGTAGTTTCTTTTTTGAATCTAACCATTCAATATCATAATCTCTAGATTCAGGATCAATAAGGGGTTAAAGTGTATTCTACAAAAAAAACTTTTTTATCGAGACATCAAGTTAAAGATTGAAAGAATTGAACAATTCCCCATAGTTTTTAATGGTATATAGTTTCAGTTGAACGTCTAATCAAGCTTTTCTTTTATTTTTACAACATCTGTTTGCAAAAGTATCAAAGGTGTACCAATTGTTGAAACTTGGAGGACTATTTGTTCTCCATGTTAAAACACAAGGATTACTTTGATCCTTTACTCAAACATAAAGGACAATTTTGATCCTTTACTCGCCAATGACTATATCATTTTCTTATATGTTATGACAAATTTTTTATGGGTCTTTTCTCTTATTTTTCTATTTACGAAAACTCTCATCATAATACATTTCAAATTTTAAATATATAGTAATTTCATTATGTAATTTTCACTAATTAAATTCGTCCATAAAAAAATCATGATGATATTTTTAAAAAAAAATTATTTATTCATGGAGCTTATATTTATATGGCATAAAATAATTTATTTTGCTATGTCAATTTTTTTAATGATAAATTTAGTAGAGTAATTTTAGTGATACAAAGACCTAAGTTGAGTGATTTTATTGATACACAATAAAGTTTAATGACTTTGCTAGATAAATTCTCAAAGTTGAGTGACATTTTGAGATATTAACTCCATTTTTGTGTGTGATACATAACACAGTGATGAGTTGATATGTATATGATACATGTATTAAAGTTTGAAAACTGTTGAATTTGATATATATATATATATATATATCAATTAATTTGATACACAATGTTTTAGCTATAGAACATTATGGTTTATGTATCAAGTGTATTTATTGAGTAATGTGTACATATATATAACCTTCTAATTTGAATAAGTTTGTACAAAAATTAAAGATTGTAGATACATAACAACAACTGATACATGGTAGATTATACAATTGATAATAATTATGTATCAGATAAATAATTAAAGACATGTGACACACAAATTTGATTAACAACAAAAAAAAATAAAAAAATCAACCAGTTGTTTTACCAATGTTGTGTCATATACGTAACTATTAATATGATACAAATTGATATTCTTATAAAAATATTAGTGTTGATGTATCCACAATAATATTTGATAATATCTACAGATACATAACCTTCTAGTTGAATAAGTTTGGTGTATGTATCTGATAGTAAAAGCTAATGAATTTTATAATGGTTATGTACCAAATACATAACTAGGAACATGATACATATTAATTTGTGTTTCAAAAGGTTATGTATCAAAACTAATATTTAAACAATACATTGTGCCCGATGAAATTGTAATGTATCATAATGCTGAAACAGAGGCATTATACATTAATTTAAGAAACAAAAACAACGGGATACATTAAAAATTTGAACTCATAGGTATCAAAAAAAGATGAACAAGAAAAAAATGAAAAAAAATAATGAAGAAATCCTTCTACACTTTCTCCTTTGCTCTGTATCAACTCCCACAACTTTTTTCACTTTCAACAATAACGTCATACATAAATCTCAACCTAAAGCCCTTATCAGAGCCATCAATAACTCAATCTTATATAATATTTTGCGTATTATTTTGTCGGATTAGAAAAAATTGGTAACAAAAATATTTTGTAGGATGAAGGTATTAATATCATGCTAATGAAGCTTATCACAAAGAAAGAAAATGAGCCTCTAGTTATACCTTCATAATTATAAGAGATTTTTACTATTATGAAAATATTGTGTGATAAATTAAGGATGAAATTCGTTGTGAATTTTTGTGATTTGGAAAGATTTTATTTATTTTGTGATGATTTTTTCATATGTAATGATTTAATTTATGGAAGGGGTTTTGAATTTATTTTACTTAATATTTCTAATTATATTTAAATCATCATATTTATATTATATCAGTATTTTATTTGTTCTTTTATTTATCATGTATAATATTGATTAAACAATTAAATATGCACATTTTAATTTCATAAAAATATTTTTTTATAATAATTATTTAAAATAATTTCTCTCTATAAAGTAATCTTAATATTAAAAGTACATTGATACTTGCCATTTTTCTTAATTTAACTCTCAAAATATTTAAAAAAAATATTAGTCAACAACAATTTGCTATCAAAGCACTTTTTTTTTTTCAATAACACTTTTCTGAAATGTTATTTTCTTAAAAATGCTTTAAAATTTAAATAATATTTTTGCAGTAAACAAATTCTTAATATGTATACCAAATCCAAATATAACAAGTAAAAATGAATAAAGGGAGTATAATTTTATTATATTAAGTATAAAGAAAAATTATCTAGTATATATATTTATTAATATTGGATGTAATTTATTAGTACTAGTCCCTTCGTTCACTTTTACTGGTAATTTATGTCTTTTCTAAAATAAATTTTTCATTTTTACTTGTCATTTTTGACACATAAAAACAAGACAATTTTTTTTTCATGTTTTACTCGTAGCATTAAATACTATTCTCCAAATTATTTCCCAAGAGTTAGTACTAAACACCAATTAATAGATATAGTTTGATTAATTTGATAAAACATATATATCAATAATTATTTTTTTAATGAGTGTGTCAAATTAAATAGTGACAAGTAAAATTGAATAGAGAAAATATATATCTAAGTAAATAAATATTCCTTTTTTGTTCTTTTTTTTACACGGTTGAGATTTTGAAAACCCTGGCCTCTCTTATCCACTCTCAAAAGAAAACCCCCATTTTCAATTTTGAAGAGCACACTCCTCTCTGCAAACTCCCAAAAGCCACAGTTTCAGTAAACAAGAAAAAAATGGCGGTGTCTTTAGGACTTTTCTCAGCTTTCTCGACTGTACAAACGGCCTTATTTTTGAAGTCGTCGTCTTCTTCTTCTTCTTCTTCTGTTAGGCTTGCCGGTAATCTACGGGTGGCGACATTCGCCGGCTCTGCGAAGCCAGCTACAACGGAGTCAAAGAAGAGAGAACCAAGAGGCATAATGAAGCCAGGTCGAGTTTCGCCGGAAATGCAGGCCTTCCTCGGCGGACTTCCGGAGATTCCTCGGACTCAAGCACTCAAGTTCATTTGGGCTCACATCAAACAACACAACCTTCAGGTATACCAATTACTCTCTGTTTTTGGATGGTTGTTACACATTTTTCATTTTTCATAGTGTATCGTATTGTATTGCTTTAATAAATATAATATTTGGATAACTCTATCGTTTTTTGTCGTAACATAATGTTTTACATCTTAACCCAACAATTTGAAAGATAAATCTACACGAAAGTAGTGTGCCGGGTAGAGATGCTATATTGAAAGGCAGGTAAAAGATAAAATAAGATTATTAAATAACAAGTAAAGATAAATATCAGTATTGGAATGATAAGTTGATTGTCCTTATTGGAATGAAAGGCGTCCAATTAGAGTGAATCTAATATAATTGACTGCTACAAGTTTTGGATTGACTGTAGTTGATTGAATGATTGATAATTTGATATGTATGTATCTTCTTGTTATTGTTGCATTAATGGGCTTCTTTTGGATTTTATTTGGAACATATGTGCTGTAAATTATTTCGTTCTGGTGGTTAGCAGTAGCCTAAGGGGATTTTACTTGATTATGCCTCCTTGACACTTAGAAAGAATGAGACGCTTCTTAGTTTTTGATTGGTGTCTGTTATGCAAATCCCGAATAATTCGGACAAATCATTAACAAAATCTGAGCCCAGGCTAGGTGCACACATAAGAGGGTTCCCAAATGGTATGTTGATTATCTATCACATGGGGTTCACACAGATTGTGCTCATGATGTTCTTTTCATTTGCATTTTTCACGTAACTGCATATATCGTACTTCTGCTATGGCTTATTTGTTAAATGCCCACTCACATGATTTCTTAACCTCTTTTAATTTATGTTGGTGCTTATGAAATGAGTCTTCCGAATTTGGTTATTGCGTGAATATGTGATATGCATCTTCTTACTCTCAAGTAGAATCATAGTAACTCCTTTTTTACTTTAGTGTAATTGACATCGGTAATTCTGTCCCTTGATTTAGTAACATGTTGTCGGGTTATATTTTCCTAAAAGATAATGTCTGCATCATTTACGTTTCGTTCTGTAGTTGCTGAGGATGAATCATTGACTTTTTAACTGTTTATGAATTTGTAGCTCTTTTCTTTCTAGCCCAGAGCCTAGTTTGCCTGAGACAAGACAATAGTTATGTTCATGATCTCTCTCTCTCTCTTTGTTTTTGTACGTGGGTATCCAAATGATATACACATTAAATGAAAAGATGAAAGTGACGTCTCAATTTGTCATCAATGGTGTTGCCTTGGTTAATCAAAGAGAGGCTATGTGCTGTTCCATGTGAACCATTTTTATGCTGTCTGTTTATTATGCATTGGGTTCATTCAATATCCGTTTTGAATTGAGCGTGATGCCTGGAATTCATTCGTGCAGTCAACTTCCCCTAATCAAGAAAGTGCCAAGCTTATTATTCTGCATCTATCTATTATCTATTTCCACTTCCCTCTTAAACCCAATCCTGGTGATGTTGTGTGACTATATCCTTTGTACAACTTCAACCTTGACATTTAACACAGTTGTTGAGTAATCTATCTGCAATTTTTATGATATTTGTTTTCATATTCGGTTGGTCAAACTGCTTACCAGAACATAGTCAAGTTCTATGTTGCTTAGACCCTCCAAAATGCATAACTTTTGGAGGATCCAGCACACATTATTGTTGAAGTGTCCGAGCAACATATGTCAGGTTGATAGTTGGAGGCAGACCCAGTATATATATAACTTATGTGGATTATCTTTGTAGGATCCGGAGGACAAGAAGGTCATAATCTGTGATGACAAGTTGAAGAAGATTTTCGGAGGTAGAGATCGGGTTGGATTCCTTGAGATCGCTGGATTGATTAGTCCTCACTTTCTCAAGTGATCCAAGTTAAGAAAAATTATGGAATGAAATCTCTCTTTTTTTTCATTTTTCTTTTTGTGAATTAGATTCTAGATTGGATATTTGGAGGATATATCTTTTAGGACTCAAATATGCGGTTTTTATTAATTTAGCTCGGGTTGGTGCTTTGAAGGTGTCTCAACATATGACGAGACACAAGATTAAAAGACATTTTGGTATATTTTACATATCATTAGTTTAAGATTACAAGATTTTAAATTTTTTCTTACTTAAATTCTTTGCGAAGTCAAAACTAAACAAACAAATTAAAGCAGAGGGAGTAGTTTTTTTTTAAAAAAAAAATTTGTTTTGTAAAATTGACTGCTAATTTTGTATTTCCAAATCTTCATATGTAGCTTTTGCTTTTGCAACTTGACTAGTTACTATGCCCCGAGAAAGAAATCGTGCCAACTCTTCGTCCAATGGTTAGGTTCCGTACGACCAACACTAAACACTAAACAGTAAAATAAAATTTACTAAATTTTCGTGGTAAACTTTCTCGTTCAAGGAAATAAAACCATTGATTTATAACGGGTGGAATTTTAGCAATCAAAACTTTACCAATTTTAAAGAGTGATTTCAAATTATAACTCTATAATTTAAGGAACTAATTTTAGTATATCAAACTCAACAGTTCATTAACTCTAATTGTTCTAAGTGCTCTCGAAGAAGTTAAAGTCGTTTTTTGTTACAAACCTCACTTACATTGCTATTTACTTCAATCTAGGAATTACTACAACTCAATAATAATCCTAGAACAATGTCAACTACCATACAAAAATAAACTGCTCTCTAGTTCTTCCTTCTTTTGTTGCATATACTATTTGTATATATGTGCTAAGGTCCATTCTCAAGTGTATGAACTGTCTCGGATGTGGTTTAAGTTCATAAGGGACCTCTAGTACTAAATTGAGTTCAAAGCCTGCCTACCGAATAAGTTTTTCGCATTAGTTAATGCAAGGGTCAATTTTAAATGTCCATATCTGCTAGAATATGAAGAATTATGTAGACCATAACCTACGAATTAAAGGTATTTGAGTCTTATTTCCAATACCTATCGATTTAAAGGTATTCTTTCTAACACAATAAACCTTTCATCTACCTAATATTTGTACACGAAGTTATGCCCATTTTAATGTACATTATCGAGCTACACATCAGTTGAGTGTCAGAGGCATCTTCTGCACGATATCGCACTGAGGTAGTGGCTATTGCCTTCTTGCTACCTGGCTAAGTGCTTGCCACGTTTTTAGCGCGATAGCGTGCATCAAAAGACTCTTAATAACTCCCCCAAAGACGTAGTTCACATTTCTAGTTCAAAAGTTTACCCTAGAAGAGAAATTCTCAAGAAACTAACTTCCTCAAATGTAAGATTTGACCATAGAATTTCATAATTTCTTTATCTTAACACCAATTAATACCTTTTTACTCGTGAAATCCATATCTTTTCAAGAAAATCCACCTCTAAGGTTCAAGAAAAAGTTCTTAGATATCTTTTTCTCTAAAGATTCTTAAGAATTTAGAGCATTCAAGGTATGTAAGGCTATCATAGTGAGGAACTTAGTTCTTCACGCCCTATATCTACAATTTTAGTTAATAAGATCAAAGTTAGGGTTTTTATCCAAAGTCTATGTCACGACACACTAGGCGTAACATGACGTATAAGACCCGGAGAGGTCCCATACAAGCCACTTAGCATTCATCATACAAGATAATAGAATATAAGAGATTTAAAAGACAGTTTCAACATAGGAAAATTTTATAGAGAAAAGCGGAAGTCTAAACACCGTCTCAAAAACATCTATTATATAAGAAATGATCGGGGCGTAGCCTGTACATCAAGTTCAAGACTGAAAGTAAAGACAAAAGGAAAACCAAAGCTCGGTCCTCGGAACATGAGGACTCACCAATCTTCAAGCTTCTATATGAGATCCCTAGCCACGAAAGTGCGAATCTGTAAGGTCGGTCCCTACATTTGGAGAATTATAGGCAAGAGTATGTGTTAGTACAAACATGTACCAAGTATGATATCAATGCATAAAATATTTGAAAACATGCTTAAAAAGGGGATATCTTCATGGTATGCAATGACCAAACTAATAATTATATAAAAAGGGCTGGAAGATATAAGTCATAAAACATGGTCAATGCCAATTGACATCATCTTAAATCACACGTGAGATACTTCTTGAAGTAACCTTAGTTCATTATTGTGGGAGATTTGTCTTTAATTGACATATAAGACCATGTGAGCTATCAACACGGAATCTGGTGTCTACCCCACACCAAAAAGAGGTGTCCTACTTGCCAAGGTAAGACCATGAACTTCTAACTTATGTGGATCCACTAGCTAATGTTTATCTAATACAATCATCCTATAGGGGCACATAGGTATGTGATAAAGAGACTGCTACTAGAAACCCGACCTCTACTAACGAGAAAGCTTTCATCTCAATATCCTCTGGTAAGCATAAATCCCACGGAATAGTCATTTTCTTAACTTGTCCTTATTATCCATGAAAGGGAACGTCATATTATCAATCCAAGCTAAGTCATATGTCATCCATGGAAAGGTACAATTAAGTAAACAATCCAAGCTAGGTTTCATTAGAATAGCTCTTTAACTTTGATTCATTTTAGCTGAGAAGACCTTTCAACCTTGGAATCCTTTACGTGAGAAAACCTTTCATATTCATGCATGAGGTAGTTATATGAGCAATCCTTTTACAAAAATTAACCACAACAACAACATATATGATTTTACTCTCAAAGCAATTTACATCATATCTCATCAATTCCATAAGAACATGCATATTTCCATAATTCACCTTTCATAGTTCAAAATCCACTTTCAATCATCAATATCTAGAAAATATGGGTTAATCATGGGTTCACGATGAACTATCTTAAAATCATGAGATTATATCAATTCATGCATAAAAGTTCATAAATCAATTAAATAAGTCAACATTGAAAGGACCCCTTGACATGGAAAAAAATCCTAACTCAATTAGGAATTTCTAACTTTGTAAATTGGAGAATTTAGTAAATCCATGAAGGAAAGAGCTCCATGGATGAAAATTATCATACCTCAATGCCAAGAGCTTGACTTCAATGGTGGAATTGGAGGCTTGACTTGAAACCCTAGGTGACTCCTTCTTAAGCTTTCTAGAGAGAAATATTTTGGAGAGGAAAACTTGTTCTTCTTTTAGGAATTTGAGAGAATGATTTCAATTGGGGAAATTTGGGGTTAAAAACACTTATATAGGGTTTTAGGTGAAGGGTAAAACAACAGAGTATTAAGCTAGAATAATTAGGAAAAGATCCAAAAGCCCCTAAGAAAATAATTGTTGACACTCATCGACGACCAGACCGACGGTCTATTGGTTAAACCACAGACCGTTCTGGTTGGTTGTCATTTGGGGTCATAAAATTTGTCTTTGGGACCCCCAACCACGGGCCCACCTACGGCACGTGGGTCCTTCGATTGACAGTGGACCACGATCGTAGGTCCCAACTCTTTTTCTAAAATTCTTTTTACTTTCAGGACTCACCTATGAACCTTACCTACGACTCGTACATGGAACGACAGACCGTCTTGGTGAACCATCGAAAAAGTTCTAAAACTTGACATTTTGAAAAAATTATAACTCACCACCCACGCCACTACCAACGGACCGTTGTCCCACCTACGAGTCGTATGTGCTGGCACCAGGTTTGTGGAAAAATTGAAATTTTCCCCTTCTAGAATACGAGGTGTTACATTATCTCCCCCTTGGAAACATTCGTCCTCGAATGATATTCAAGACATCGTATAGAGGGTGGGAACTTAATCTAACAACCCAACATGAATGCAATTACAATAATACACATATCCGAGGAGGAAACATCAACTCCAAGCTAAAGCATGTTCAAGGTATCATATCATTAAGTCTATATGCAACTCATACGCAAATGCACATAAACATGTACAAATCAATCAAGTAAACTCATTTTCTCAAAATTTAAGCTTTTCATGAATCATGCGTAAATGAGGAAATCATGGGAATATCTAAGACACATGATACCAAACGAGTAAACCATGAGGAACTCAATACCTCAAGCTAGAAGAGGATTGGAGGGAAAGAGATGAGGATAACGGGACATCATATCGGCCTCAGCCTCCCAAGTATCACCCTCAACTAACTAATTCCTCGAAAGAACTTTCATGGAAGCAACTTCTTTATTTCTCAACTTCTTAAATTGCTGGTCTAAAATCTCAACCGGAACTTCCTCATAAAAAAAATTCTCCTTAACCCAAACCTTCTAAGGGAACTATATATGTCCGATCTCCAACACATTTCTTCAACATAGAGACATGGAAGACTGGATACACCGATACCAACTCATTAGGCAAATCAAGTTCATAAGCAACCTTGCCAATTCGCCTCAAAATCTAATATGGGCCCACATATCGGGGACTAAGCTTTCCATTCTTCCCAAATCTCATCACACCCTTCTTGGATGAAATTTTCAAGTAGACCCAATCATCTACCTCGAACTCAAGATCTCTTATCCTTACATCGGCATAGGAATTTTGTCAACCTTAAGCCGTTTTCAACCCTTCTCTAATAAGCCTAACTTTTTCCATAGCCTCATGTACCAATTCGCGACCTATCAAGGCAACTTCACCCACATCAAACCAACCTATAGGAGATATACACCTCCTACCTTATAAAGCCTTAAATGAAGTCATATCGATGCTTGAATGATATCTATTGTTGTATGCGAACTCGATCAAAGACAAGTGATCATCCCAATTACCCTTGAAGTCAATTACACATTCCTTAACATATCTTCCAAAGTTTGAATTGTATGCTCCGCTTGCCCATCGATTTATGGGTAAAAGGCAATATTAAGCTTAAAACGAGTGCCAAGACCCTTTTGAAAAGATTTTCAAAACTAAGAGGTGAATTGAGTACTACGAATGGAGAAAATGGATAAAGACACTCCATGCAACCTCACAATTTCCTTCAAATACAACTTAGCATAGTCCTCCGCTGAATAATAGACTTTGATGGGAATAAAATGAGCCAATTTCGTCATCTGATCTATAATAACCCAAATCGATTCATGTTGTCACTGGGTGCGAGCTAGGCAAACCAACAATGAAGTCCATGTTCAAATCTTCCCACTTCCAAGTAGGAATGCTAATATCATGATATAAACCTCCCAACTTTTAATGCTCAACTTTCACTTGTTGACAGTTAGGACACTTAGCCACAAATTCCGCAATAGGCCTCTTCATCCCATTCCACTAATAGATCTCCCGCAAGTCACATTACATCTTGGGGGCTCCCGGGTGAATGGAATATCGAGAACTATGGGCATTTGACAAGATTTTCTCTCTCAAGTCATCAATATTTGGGACGCACAAATAACCTTGATATCTAAGTACACAATCTCTCCCCTTGGGAGAAAACCTCTATGTACTTTTTAATCCCCACTTCCTTCAATTCTACCAAAGTTGGATCAAGACCTTGCTTGACCTTCACATCCACCACAAAAGATGATTCTGAACCATTGTGAACCATAACACCACCGCAGAGTCAACTAACGAACACCTAATCGGGCCAATCTATGAACATCTCGAATGAATGACTTTTTTTTATCTTCAATGTGAGCAATACTACCCATCGATAACTGACTAAGAGCATCCACCACCACATTTGCTTTATCGGGGTAATAGACAATACTCATGTCATAATCTTTCAATAAGTCAAGTCACCTTCTTTGATGAAGATTTAGATCCTTCTGGTTAAACACATATTACAAACACTTGTGGTCGGTAAATACATCTACATGAACACCATACAAATAATGCCTCTAAATCTTTACGGTAAAAACTGTAATGACCCTCCTGGTCATTTTTGTGTTTTGCCTTCTGTGTGTCATTTAGAGCATTCCTGTAGCGACCCCAAGTCATTTATGACTTGCTGACAGTTCGGTCACCTGGTCGTTCGTTCGGTTATTGTGCGAGTTTTAGTGTTTTTGGAGCTTTTGAACCTTGAATGATCCTTTCGATCAAAAGTTCAAGAAGATGACTTTTGAATCCAATTCTAATGATTTCATCAGCTCCGGAAGGGTCATTTTAGGCTAGTATCATGGTCGGCATGGCTCCTGAGGTTTTCAGTGTGAGTTGATGCGATTATGTGTTTTAACTTTAAGTTTAAGTCTAAGTTTGACTTTAGTCAACATTCTGAGTAAACGCACTCGGATGAGAATTCCGTCAGTGCGGTTAGCTCCAAAATGTCATTTTTTGTCTAGATTGACCCTTCGTTCGTGTCCTAAGATTTCCAATATTTTTTCGTGTCCTTTTGTGGTTTTTTACTTAAAATGGCGATTGGGTGTGAGACCCACTTTTTGTCAAGATGACCTTGTATGGAAATTTCAATAGTGTCATAGAGTCCGGAATATCGAATGTAGCACGGTTGCATATCTCGTTTGCATGCACGGGGTTTCGAACGAGTTCAGAGCACCCCATCATAGTTTTTAAGTTTTTGAAAAATAGGCTGAAATTTGGTGTATTTAGTGCAAAAAAATCAACACCTTTTTCCAAACTTTAAAACCTCATATCTCCCTCATCTCTCAACCGAATAAGGTGATTCGAAGTACGAAAGATTCTCTTTTTCGGTGTCTTCGCTGTAGATCGATCGGAATATGTTGGGTTCACGTCGTTCGAGGTAAAATTCATGATTTACTACTCGCGTACCCTTTTCGAGTTCTTATTTTTGGCTTTCTTGAATTGGTGAAATCTTGGTCATTTTAGCTCGGTTTTGGGTGATTCGAAGTCCCATAAGTTGGGAATTATTATGGATACGTCATGGAGGGTTCAAGGAGTGTTGTGCATCATTCGATTCTCTTAAATTTTGAGTTTAGATTGCTGCACATTTTCTTTTAAGTTGATTAAAGTGTGGTTTTCTTGCATGTTGGGTTTTGCTGCGTTTTGAGCTCCAAATTATGTTCCATTTCGTAACACAAGTTTGGGGGTACTATTTTGGGTGTCTTAGCGGAGTCAAATCCAAAAAGTTCGGCGCGGGTCCCATGATTCCTGTTTTGACTCCAGAATTGACATGTCTCCATTTGTTGTATTTTTGTGTCTAAACGACCGTACTAACGTTGTGATCCTTTATTTGATAGAGTGACAACATTCAAATGTCGTTCGGGAAGGAAAAGCTCCGGCAAAGTGATGTGGAGCGCGGTCGATCGGTCTTAAGGTAGGCCACATCTTTCTTTTTATTAGATTGAGCTTAATTGTGTAAAAGCATGTTTATTGGAGTGAATTGGGGGTGGGTACCAGCTTCTTCGTTTACTTTGATTAGATACCATGTGCTAGGATTGATTGACCATATTTCGGGCGTAGTACCATGTTAGTCGGTTTAGTAGAATCACATGCTTAAGTGCTAAATGTTATTGTATGCTTGTATGTTGTTTGTTGCATGCTTTGTTCATTGTCAATTGTAAGCTTTGACTATCTGCCGACGTCGTTCGGATGACTTAGCTCTTTGTAGACTGGTGTACTAGGCTTAAGTCTAATAGTTTGAGCCATAGATTAGGCGCTATCGCTACTTGTTGCACTTATGTATCTTCTCCTTCTAATTATGTGGTTCCGACGCGTTCTTGAAGGTTCGATGCATCACTAGAGGTGTGAGATTGAGATAGTATATGCTTGGGGCCTTTTTGTGATTTCTTGGAGTGGACGGCGTTCCACGGTGCTGTTGCTGGATTGGATCCTATTGGAGATACCATCACCCCCGAGGTCGTTCTTTCTAACTGGGCTGGGAACGTATCCCTGGCTGGGTAGGCTCGGTGATTGCGGTGATCGCCCTCGGAACTCTCTTTCTAGCTGGGCTGGGAGTGTGCTGCTGGCTGGGTATCCCTGGGTCGCTCTTTCTAGCTGGGCTTGGAACTGACTGCATGGTAGAATGACTCGCGATATCTACCTTACCCACGAATCCCTCTTTCTAGTTGGGCTGGGAGTGAACTGTTTTGTTGGGTGTCCCCTTGGTCATTCTTTCTAGCTGGGCTGGGAGTGCACTGCTAGCTGGGTGGAGTCTGATGGGTTATCTTGGTTATTTTGGGCTAGGAGCCCGATTTTATTCTTTCTCAGTAGACTTAGTTATTATGTGTACCTGTCGGGGTTATGGGGGTTCGTTTAGGTTTTTAAACTTGCGAACGAGTGTACCTTCTGGGCTTATGGGGTCCAGTTAGGTTTAGTTTAGTTGTACTTAGTTTATTTCTGGTATGCTCGTGTGCATTCTTTTCATATCCGCTTAGACCTCTCTGTGTCTAAATTCTATCATTTCTTATTGTTTTTACCCCTTTTGCTCAGTCGGCCTTTGATGCCTACTGAGTGCCTGTTGTTTTGGTACTCATGCTACACTCTGCATCTATTTTGTGATGTAGGTCTCAGTACCAGTTATCAACGGTGATTAGTTTCAGCCTTCTTTTGTAGTTGTGACTTGGAGACGAGGGTGAGAACTTGGCGTTTTGGGTTTGTCTTGTCTCCTTCTTTTATTTTAGCTTGTCTTGTTGCTTTTGAGACACACTTCGTTGTGGTCCACTTTTGGGACTTGTACTCTTTATTAGATAGCTCTGTACTAGTGACCTTTTGGGAGGGATTTCTATATATATTTATTTTGGTTTGCTGCCGCCTTGTTGACCTTGTTTAAATTATTGTTTTAGCTAGTTTCTCCTATTATGCTCATTACTTGATGATCTGGGTTACAAGTTGGCTTACCTACTGGTGGGGTATAGTGGGTGCCATCATAACTCGAAAAAATTGGGTCGTGACAAGTTGGTATAAGAGCCCTAGGTTCATCGGTCTCACTTGTACAAAGCTAGCACCTAGTAGAGTTCTACGGATAGACGCGATAACATCCGTGTTTTATCTTTAGGAGGCTATAGGGTGCCCTAAGAAGATTTCTCTATTTTTTATATCATATCGTGCATCATGTCTATTATCAGTTCCTTAAAATCTCTCTTGTTTCATTCTTTCCACAGGATGGCTCGTACGCGCGGTGGATCGTCACAGGGTAGCGGTTGACCTCCAATGCCGGTTCGGCCACCAGACCAAGTGAGAGAGGAGGATCCATAGCCAGTATAGGACCCTCCAGCAGCTCATATACCAGCTCTGCCGGTAGGGTTGGGGCCCACCTAGCCGCCACCCGAACCAGTTCTGACTCCAGATCTCCAGGCCGCTATTTCACAGCTCCTAGGTGTGCTTGGGGTATGCAACATCCACCTTCCCCAGCTACACCAACACCAGTACCACAGGATCAGCTCCAGTGAGGGCACCTTAAATCCAGGTACCACCTGAGGGAGTACAACCCTTGGAAGCGGGCATACCTATGCCACTCGAGGACCAGAAGATGCTTGGTGAGTTTCTCAGGTTGACACCACCGAGGTTTTCTGGGGCTCTGGGTGAGGATGCCCACGAGTTTCTTACTACTTACCATGAAAGGCTTCGCACTTTGGGTCTAGTGGAGTCTAGATGGCCCGACTTCATCTCTTACCAGGTAGATGCGCCAGCCAGGCAGTAATGACGCACATTCATTCAGACCAGGCTAGTCGGGTCTCCACAGGTGTCATGGGATGAGCTTTCTGAGGCCTTCTTGGCCAAGTTCATATCTCGTAGCGTCAGAGATCTCCCCAGGGATCAGTTCTACAGGTTGAAGCAGGGCTCTATGTTAGTGGCAGAGCAGGAGACTAGGTTCCACGAGTTATCCCGTCATACAGAGATGATATTACCTACAGAGGAGGAGAGGTTTAGGTGCTTTGTTCGTGGGTTGAGATTACAACTTTGGCTTGAGACCTAGTCCTTAGTTTCTGCGGGTTGATCTTTTTTAGACGTAGTTGACCATGCCAGTACTATGGAGCATCTTTATCACGAGGCCCAAGGGGGCAGCAAGAAGAGGGCTAGGCATGAGGGAAGCTACAATGACTGTCGCCCCAGGTCTAGGGATTATCATGACAGGATCGGACGGCGGTTGCAACAGGGTCATTCTAGCAGGCCTACCCAGGCCTCTCTTCAGGCATTAGATGGTGGTCGGAGCGAGGCCAATTTGAGTCAGGGTCGCGAGGTGTTTCGGTGGGGTTCTTCAGGAAATAATGGTTGTTCTTTTGGGAGTCGCCCTCGACAGGGTTGCTTCGAGTGTGGTGAGATGGGTAATTGGGTCAAGAACTGCCCTCGGCATGGTTGGATTGCTCCCGCTCCTCAGGCAGCTCCCCCAACTTTACCAGCACCTCCAGCTAGAGGCTGTGGTCGGGGTCAGGAACGTAGAGGTAGTCATCAGGGTCTATGAGGTGGTCCCCGAGGAGGCAAGTCAAGTGGTAGGTTTCATAGTTAGGGCAGAGGCAGACACAGCCATTTATATGCAGCTCCAGCGAGGGTGGAGGCTGAGCCATCAGACGATGTTATCACATGTATGATTCTTTTATGCTAGCAGGTTGCCTTGGATTTAATTGATCCGGGCTATACTTTTTCGTATGTTTCTGCTTACTATGTTTCTCGCTTGAGTAAGATTTCTGAGCCTCTGGTAGCGTCACTGCGTGTGTCGACCCCAGTGGGTGAGTCTTTAGTAGTGGATCAGGTATTTCGATCTTGCTTAGTTACTAACAAGGGGCGTGACACCCAGGCTGACCTTATATTGCTTGACATGGTTAATTTTGACTTGACTCTGGGCATGGACTATTATCCCCTTATCACGCTAGTTTAGATTGCTTCTCTAAGACTGTTACCTTAGCCATTCTTGATATTCCTCTAGTGGTGTGGCATGGATCTTGTAGTAGCACACCAGTTGGGGTTATCTTTTTTATTCGGGCTCGGAGGCTAGTGGCTAGCGGATGCTTATCATATTGCTCTATGTGTGTGAAGTGAGTAAGGAGGTCCTTCTGGTTGAGTCAGTTCCTATTGTTCGTGACTTCTTAGATGTGCTTCTTACCGACCTACTTGGCTAACCCCCAGAGCGTCAAATTGATTTTCCGATTGAGCCTGAGTCGAGTACTCGGCCTATTTCTATTCTGCCATATCAGATAGATCCTACAGAGCTCAAGGAGCTCAGTGTTCAGCTTCAGGATATCTTGGGTAAGGGATTCATCAGACCTAGTGTATCGCCTTGGGGCGCTCCCGTTCTTTTTGTAAAGAAAAAGGACGGTACGATGCACATGTGTATTGACTATAGGCAGCTGAATAAGGTGACAGGGAAGAATCGATTTCCTCTGCCTAGGATTGATGATCTATTTGACCAGCTTCAAAGAGCTTCAGTGTTCTCTAAGATTGATCTGAGGTTCGATTACCACCAGTTGAGGATTAGGGCGTCGGACATCCCTAAGACTGCATTTAGGACCCGTTATAGCCATTATGAGTTCCTGGTGATGTCATTTGGGTTGACTAATTCCCCTATAGGGGTGATCATGAGAAACATTTGAGAGTTGTGCTCCAGACTTTGAGAGATCAGCGGCTTTATGCCAAGTTCTCGAAGTACCAATTTTGGTTAGACTCTGTAGCGTTCTTGGGGCACGTTTTGTCCAAAGAGGGCATTATGGTAGATCCAGCAAAGATTGAGGCTATTCGTGATTGGGCTAGGCCCAACTCAGTTACTGAGATTCGGAACTTCGTCAGACTAGCAGGCTACTACAGACGGTTTATGGAGGGTTTCTCTACCTTTGCAGCATTTTTAACCTGGTTGACTCGTGTTGATGTTCCATTTGTTTGGTCAGATGAGTGTGAGGTGAACTTTTTAAGGCTCAAGGAGTTATTGATCACCGCTACTATATTGACTCTTCCAATTGAAGGCGAGGGCATCACGGTTTATTATGACACATCCAGTGTTGGTTTGAGTTGTGTATTGATGCAAAAGGGTCGAGTTATTCCTTATGCGTTGAGGGAGCTTAAGTTGCATGAGCGCAACTACCCCACCCATGACTTGGAGTTGGCGGCAATAGTTTTCGCACTTAAGATCTGGAGGCACTATCTGTATGGAGTTCGATGTGAGATCTATACCGATCATAGGAGTCTTCAGTACATCATGAGCCAGAGGGACCTTAATTCCAGGCAGCATCATTGGATTGATCTCCTGAAGGACTACGACCTCACTATTCTCTATCATACGGGAAAGGCGAATGTGGTAGCAGGCGCCTTGAGCCGGAGGGCGATGAGTATGGGTAGTCTAACCTTCTTATTTCTTGAGGAGCGACCCTTGACTTTGGACATTCAATTCTTAGCCAATAGCATGGTTCGGTTGGATATCTCAGATTCTAGACGCGTATTGGACTATATGGGAATTCAGTCTTCTTTGTTTGATAGGATTCGTGGTTGCCAGTTTGAGGATGAGGTCTTGGTGTTCCTAAGGGATAGAGTGTTAGCAGGTGATGGTGGTCAGGCTACCTTAGATCCTGATGGAGTGTTGAGATTCGCCGGCTGCATTTGTATTCCGAGAGTTGGGGATTTGGTATGGTTGATATTTTGTGAGGCCCATGAGTCTAGATACTCTATCCATCCGAGCACATCGAAGAAGTATCGTGATTTGAGAAAGCATTACTAGTGGAGTGGAATGAGGAGAGATATTGCTAACTTTGTTTCCCATTGCTTGTGCTGCCAGCAGGTAAAGGCCGAACATTTGAGACCTGGTGGTGAGTTTCAGAGATTACCCATTCCGGAGTGGAAGTGCGATTGCAATACTATGAATTTTGTGGTTGGCCTACCGCGGACTTCTAGAGGTGTTGATAGCATTTGGGGCATCGTTGATCGACTCACCAAGTCAGCACATTTCCTTCTTGTTCAATCTTCATTTAGCGCTGAGAGCTTGGCTCGTATCTACATTCGGGAGGTGGTTCGACTTCATAGTGTGCCAGTTTCTATCATGTCAGATTGGGGTTCTCAGTTCACATCTAGCTTTTGGAGGACCTTTTAGGATGAGTTGGGCACACGGGTTGACCTTAGCACAACTTTCCACCCGCAGACTAATGGTCAGTCAGAGCGTACTATTCAGGTCCTTGAGGACATGATGTGGGCATGTGTTTTGGAGTTTGGTGGTCATTGGGACTAGTTCTTGCCTTTGGCGGAGATTGTGTATAATAACAACTACCATTCTAGCATTCAGATGGCCCAGTTCGAGGCCTTGTATGGTAGGCGTTATCTCTCTCTGGTGGGCTGGTTTGAGTCTACAGAGCCAAGGCTGCGAGGTACAAATTTGATTCAGGAGGCTTTGAACTAGGTGAGAGTGATTCAGGATAAACTCAGGACGGCTCATAGTAGGCACCAGAGTCATACAGATCGGAGGCGTCGACCTTTGAGATTCTCTGTTGGTGATCGAGTATTCTTCCGTGTGTCGCCCATGAAGGGCTTGATAAGGTTTGGAGGCAGGGCAAGCTTTTCCTCAGGTAAATTGGGCCTTTTGAGATACTCTGTACAGTTGGGGAGGTTGCTTATGAGTTGTCCCTACCTCCAGCATTTTTAGCCATCCACCCAGCTTTCCATTTCTTGATGCTGCGTTGGTATGTTCCTGATGAGTCTCACGTGCTCCAGTATGATGCAGTTGAGTTAGAAGACCGTTTGAAATTTGTAGAGGAGCCAGTTTCCATTCTAGCCAGAAATGTGAGAAGATTGCGCTCGAGAGTCATTTATGTTGTTAAGGTCCGTTGGAGGCATCATACAGTAGAGGAGGCTACCTGGGAGACCAAGCAGGAGATGTGACAGTAGTTTCCCCGGCTTGTTTGAGCCTTCAGGTACTTCCTGACCCTTACTTTTGTGGACGAAAGTCCTTTTTAGTAGTGGATATTGTAATGACCCTCCTGGTCATTTCTGTGCTTTACCTTCTGTGTGTCGTTTAGAGCGTTCCTGTAGCGAGCCCAAATAATTTATGACCTGCTGGGACTGATAGTTCGGTCACCTGGTCGTTCGTTTGGTTATTGTGCGAGTTTTAGTGTTTTTGGAGCTGATGAACCTTGAACGATCCTTTTCGATTCCATCAGCTCCGGCATGGTCGGCATGGCTCCCGAGATTTTCAGTGTGAGTCGGTGCGATTAGGCGTTTTAACTTTAAGTTTAAGCCTAAGTTTGACTTTAGTCAACATTTTGAATAAACGCACTCGGATGAGAATTCCGTCGGCACGGTTAGCTCCGGAATATTGATTTTGGTGTAGGTTGACCCTTTGTTCGTGTCCCGAGGTTTTTGATATTTTTCCGAGCCCTTTTGTGGTTTTTGACTTAAAATGGCGATTGGGTGTGGGATCCACTTTTTGTCGAGATGACCTCGTATGAAAATTTTGGCTGTTCCATTGAGTCTGGAAAATCAAATTTGGTATAGGTGCATATATCGTTTGCGTTCACAGGGTTCCGAACGAGTTCAGAGCACCCCGTCGGAGTTTTTAAGTTTTCGAAAAATAGGCTGAAATCTGGTGTATTTAGTGCAGAAAAATCAGCACCTTTTTCCAAACTTTAAAACCTCATATCCCCCTCATCTCTCAACCGAATAAGGTGATTCGAAGTGCGAAAGCTTCATTTTTTTGTTATCTTCACTGTAGATCAATCGGAAATTGTCGGGTGCGCGCCGTTCAAGGTAAAATTCGTGATTCTAGATCTTATATTTGGCTTTCTTGAATTGGTGATATCTTGGTCATTTTAGCTCGGTTTTGGGTGATTCAAAGTCCCACGAGTTGGGAATTATCGTGGATATGTCATGGAGTGTTCAAGGAGTGCTAGACATCATTCGATTCTCTTAAATTCCGAGTTTAGATTGCTACATATTTTCTTTTAAGTTGACTAAAGTGTGGTTTTCTTGCATGTTGGGTTTTGCTGTGCTTTAAGCTCCGAATTGTGTTCCATTTTGGAATAGAAGTTTGGGGTACTGTTTTGGGTCTCTTAGTGGAGTCAAATTCGAAAAGTTTAGTGCGGGTCCGATGATTCCTGTTTTGACTCCAAAATTGACCTGTATCCATTTGTTGTGATTTTGGTGTCTAAACAACCGTACTAACATTGTGATCCTTTATTTGATAGAGTGACAACATTCAAAGGTCGTTCGGGAAGGAAAAGCTCTGGCAAATTTATTTGGAGCGCGTGCGGTTGGCCTAAAGGTAGGCTACAACTTCCTTTCTATTAGATTGAACTTAATTGTGTAAAAACATGTGGATTGGAGTGAATTGGGGGTGTGTACCAGTTTCTTAGTTTACTTTGATTAGATACCATGTACTAGGATTGATTGACCATATTTCGGGCGTAGTACCATGTTAGTCGGGTTAGTAGAATCACATGCTTATGTGCTAAATGCTATTGTATACTTGTATGATGTGTGTTGCATGTTTTGTTCATTGTCAACAGTAAGCATGATGTCCTTAGTCTAGGTTAGGCTAGCGTTGCCTTAGACTTATGACCCGTTTGGGCTGGATAGCCTTGACTTTCTGTCGACGTCGTTCGGATGACTTAACTCATTGTAGACTGGAGTACCAGACTTGAGTTTGATAGTTTGAGCCTTAGATTAGGCGTTATCGCTGCTTGTTGCACTTTTATATCTTCTACCTCTAATTCTACAGTTTCGAAGCGTTCTCGAAGGTTCGATGCATCACTAGAGGCGTGAGATTTAAATAGTATAGGCTTGGAGCCTTTTTATGATTTCTTGGAGTGGACGACATTCCACGGTGGGTGTTGCTACATTGGATCCTATTAGAGATACCATCGCCCCCGGGGTCGTTCTTTCTAGTTGGGCTGGGAGCGTATCGCTGGCTGGGTAGAGTCGGTGATCGCCCCCAGGCCTCTCTTTCTAGCTAGGCTAGAAGTGTGCTACTGGATGGGTGTCCCTGGGTCGCTCTTTCTAGCTGGGTTGGGAGCTGATTGCATGGTAGGACGACTTGCCATATCTACCCTCTCCCACGAGTCCCTCACTCTAGCTGGGATGGGAGTGGACTGTTTGGTTGGGTGCCCCCTAAGGTCACTCTTTCTAGCTAGGCTAGGAGTGCACTGCTGGCTGGGTGGAGTCTGATGGGTTATCTTGGTTATTTTGGGCTGGGAGCCCGATTTTCTTCTTTCTCAGTACATTTAACTATTATGTGTACCTGTCGAGATTATGGGGGTTCGTTCAGGTTTTATTTAAACTTGTGCACTAGTGTACCTTCTAGGTTTATGGGGTCCAGTTAGGTTTAGTTTAATTGTACTTAGTTTATTTTTTGTATGCTCGTGTGCTTTCTTTTCATATCTGTTTTGACCTCTCTGTGTCTAGATTCTATCCTTTCTTATTGTTTTTACCCATTTTGCTCAGTCGACCTTTGATGTCTACTGCCTGTTGTTTTGGTACTCATACTACACTCTGCATCTATTTCGTGATGCAGGTCCTAGTACTAGTTATTAGCGGTGATTAGTTCCAGCCTTCTTTTGTAGCTATGATTCGAAGACGAGGGTGAGCACTTGACGTTTTGGGTTTGCCCTGTCTCTTTCTTTTGTTTTAGCTAGTCTTGTTGTTTTAGAGACACTTTGTTGTGGTCCACTTTTGGGACTTCTACTTTTTATTAGATAGCGATGTACTAGTGACTTCCAGGTTCTGCGAGGGATTTCTATATATATTTATTTTGGTGTGCTTCCGCCTTGCTGTCCTTGTTTAGATTATTGTTTTCGCTAGTTTCTGCCCTTACGCTCATTACTTGATGTTCTGGGTTACGGGTTGGCTTACCTACTGGTGGGGGTATAGTAGGTGTCATTATGACTCGAAAAATTAGATCGTGACAAAAACAACTGCCGCTAGTTCAAGGTGATGGGTAGGATAATTCTTCTCATGAATCTTAAGTTGTCTTGAAGCATAGGCAATGACTTTCCCATTTTGTATAAGGACACATCCTAACCAAATTCTTGAGGCATCACAAAAAACAACAAAACAATTAGTCCCTTCCGGTAAAGTTAACACCGGAGCGGAAGTAAGTCTATCTTTCAATTCTTGAAAACTCTTTCCGCACACTTCAGACCATATGAACTTAACCTTCTTTTGAGTCAATGTCGTCAATGGAGAAGCAATAAAAGAGAACCCTTCCACAAACCTTCTATAGTAACCAACTAAACCAAAAAAGCTTCTAATATCCGAAGGGGATAGAGGTCTAGGCCAACTCTTAACCGCATCAGTTTTCTTAGGGTCTACCTCAATACCCTTATCGGAAACAATATGGCCAAGAAAAGCCACAGACCTTAGCCAAAACTCATATTTTCTAAACTTTGGAAAGAATTGTTGGTCCTTTAGGACTTGCAACACAATCCTCAAATGATCGGTATGATCATCTTCACTCCTTGAATAGGCCAATATATCATCAATGAACACAATCACAAACATGTCGAGGTATTGTCTAAACACCTTATTCATTAAATCCATAAATACCACCGAAGTATTAGTCAAACCAAACGCCATCACCATAAACTCGTAATGACCATACGGAGTTTGAAAAATCGTCTTCGAAATGTCATCTTCCTCCACCCTCAATTGGTGATAACCTAACCAGAGGTCAATCTTAGAAAAGTAGCATGTTCCTTGAAATTGGTCAAGCAAATCATCTATCCTTGGAAGAGGATACTTATTCATAATGGTAACCTTGTTCAATTTCCGGTTGTTGATACACATACGGAGCGAACCATATTTCTTTCTAACAAACAAAACTGGAGCAACCCATGGAAAGATACTTGGTCGGATGAAACCCTTATCCAAAAAATCTTTCAATTGTTCATTTAATTCCTTAAGTTCTGCCGGAGCCATATAGTAAGGAGGAATAGATATAGGTTGCGTATCTGAGAGAAGGTCAATACCGAAATATATTTCTCTCTTGGGAGGAATACCGAATAGGTCATCTGGAAACACTTCTGAAAACTCATTTACAACGGGGACCGACTCAGGAGTAGGGGTCTCGGAATTTTACATCATAGTTCAAAGGCCTCATGGGATATGAATACCCGTCCTTAGCCTTAATGTAATAAACACTCTTTGACATCATATTAACTAAATCTTCTTGATTCTCCATTTTGATAAGAACATGTCTATTACTTATTAATCCAATGGTACATTCACCCTTGACATTACATTGGGTAGGAATTGCTAAACGGAGATCTTCTAATTCTGGCCATCCATTTGAAAACTTCCCAATGACAGCATATTATAAGTTTTCAATGATATTCATACGCTCTAACTCCTCCTCAGTCCAAGAAATCCTAGGAATTCTATTGTGATATTCCGCTTTCTTGACAAGGAAGGGATTCACCATTTTTTTATATTGTGAAGAATGGTTTAGATTCTTAAGAACAACTGCAAAATTCTCCTTTTTCCCCCATTGGTCGCTAGGCAAAATCATAGGCACGTTGGGCAATTTAGGCTTTACAGAGTTATCTTTGCTAAGACTAACTGAACTTGGGTGAATGAGAGCTAGAAAAGCTTCTGATGTTAGAGGTGATGACTGGCCAACCTGAAGCGATGGCTGAATAGCGGCCAGATGGCCATGAAAGACAGTAGAATGGTAGCGGCGGTAGGTTAAAGAGTGGCGCCGATAGATCAGAGTTTTTCCCTTCAATATCCAAGTCTTTAACAGAGACGTTCAAGTTGAATTTTTCTAAGTTAAACTACAAAATTTCAAATTTCAAGTATATATAATTAAACTTCAATTTTTTTAAAATTTGAGTATCTAAAGTTAAAGTTCATGACAACATGAAGTTCTAAGTTCTAAGTTCTAATTAGTTCTCAAGTCTAAATTAAAGTTCAAAATTTGTACAAACCGAATAAAATTCCAAGTTCAACTTCAAGAATTCTAAATTTGATCAAGTTCATATCTAATTTCTAAAATTAGTTCTATATAAAATTCAAAAATCATATACAATCCAATTTTCTTTTAACTTCAACTTCCTAACATAATACATTATATTCAAAAAAATTCACGTTGACAAAGTCAGAATCTAATTTCTAACTTTTAATTACTTCTTATTTATAACTTGTAACTTCAAAATCACTTCAATTCCAATTCAATAATACACAATTCACCAACTAATTCAAAAAATCTCAATTCAAACTAAAATCTTAGAAATCAAAATTATAACTTGAACAAACTAATTCACAATCAAATATACAAATTAACTATATTAATAACATAGATTCAATAAACTAAACAAAATAAGCTAACTAATAAATTTTAAATTAATCAATGTGAAAAAACTAAAAAAATCTAAAAATCCTAACCTTAATGAAGGCAACCGACGTGTAGACGATGCCGATCAACGGAGATAGGCGGCACAACAACGTCAGCATCCGAAAAAAGTGACGGAGGTGACAAGCACGGTGGCGACCCGCGGCAGTTCAAGGTTAGAGAGAAGGAAGAGAAGAGAAGATATAGAATTTGGGATAGATAAAATGGGAAGTTTTCTGTTACACCCCAAAAATTTCTAAGTCAAGACCTGAACTATTATTCATTTATGTAAAAGGTCATGTCGGGTGATTCTTAAATTATGCTTAGGTGTCCGGGTTAATTATTTAGTATGGGAATAGATTTAGAGATGAATTAAGGTTTGTAACGACCTGATTCCAGCGTTAGGGAAAACCTAATGAAGAAAGAATTGGGGTCAGAAAACTTTTTCATAGTAACTTGAGATTTCCCAACCTAGTCCAGATTTGGACAAAATTGGAGTCATTAAGGTGTAGGGAAATCTGGTATCAATCGGGTGAATTATTTATGATTTTGATTACATGAGTAGTTGGATTAGTCGTTAAGGAATCCGTATGACTTTACGAAATTGAATTCGAATGAGAAGAGCTCCTCGAATCGATCTTAGCGAGAAAAATATTTTCTGAGTGTCGTTGGCTGAAGGCATGTCGTAAAATTGGGTGTTGGAATTCTTTAAATAGCTCACTCGTTCCATACAACCTGCTGGGGCGGGATTTCTGTCGCCGGGGAGGGGGGACTCTGCAACGGATTGAGGACCGTTGTGGCGGGTTCAACGCGATTTAAGGTCGTAAATAAACCCCTAAACGAACTTATTTGGCACTTTTCAATTTTTAGAGCTAAGGAACGAACCCCAGGCGACTCTTACTTGTGTTTCACCATTCTTGAGGCTAAAGATAAAATTTTCACTCCCCGAATCCATTTTTCGATCCGTAGAATGTAATAGAATGGGAGAATATTAATGAGGGAGGATTTTGTTATAGATTCTATGGTGGAAACAATCCTAATTTAGATAATTGGGATCATGGGTTTGATCTAGGGTTCATAGAATTGTTAGTAATTCAGGTAATTAGTGATTGTTTATTGATTCCCGTATTATATTAATTGTTTGTAAACCAAGAACAAGCGAAACAAATTCGGAAAGGGAAGGATCAAGTTTCTTAGGGTCTTAAGCTTGTTTCGAGGTATGTGATGGTTGTGATTCTATGATTGTGTGATGTATATTTGTTCTTGCTTTATTATGATACATGTATGTATATGAATGTTGCATTATTGATCACATTTGTTGTAGATCAGATAGATGAATAATGGTTACCATGAAATCATGAATTAAATGTATGATCTTAAAGATATACTTGTGATTGTCTTTGTGGTGTGTTGAATGGATCGGTTGCCACGTTTCGGCACAACTAACTCAGATCGGTTGCCACGTTCCGACATAAGTAACTTGGATCAGTTGCCACATTCCGACATAATTATGGGATCGGTTTTCACGTTCTGGCATAATCATTGGATCGGGTACCACGTTTCGGTATGCTAACTGTTTGAGTGTGGGTTCCATGACAGGACCATTGAATTGGGTTCCCTGAGAGGACCATTGAATTGTGTTGTGTATCTACTTGTAATGAGTTCGTTCATATCTAATGATGATTGATATTGAAAGATGGTATGTTGCATTAAATTGATATATAATTGTGATATGTGAGAATCGTGAAGTTGGTCATTGTTCTTATTGGGATAGCCGCGTGATCCTACCAGTACAATATGGTTATGTACTAATACTGCACTTGCTTGTTCTTTGTTAAGTAGATGACATCTTCAAGCGGCTATTGATAGACCTCAGTTAGGTGACTATTGAGCGTGACCGGATTCAAAAGTGAGCCAGTTCTTTCGGGCTGCCATGGATCTTTTTTGTTTAAGTCCACTTTTTTCAGACTCAGACTATTTATTTAAGGTCTTGTTTAGTTTCGGGGTTGTACCCTTTGTTCTTAGACTTGTCGTTAGTAGAGTTTTGGTATAATGACTTTCAGGTTCTAGGGGTTGTTCTTCCGCATTAGTTTGGTTAGTTGTTTGTTAAAAACCTTGGAGTTCATGGGGACTCCATTTTTGTTGTCATTTAAACCTGATTTCGTATCTTTAAATGTCTTAGTTTTTATAAAATTTGTTAGTTTTTGTTGTAGTAATGGTTCTCCCACCAGAGATTTAGTGTGGGTGTCAATCACGACTGTCTGGGTCGTGACAAAGTTGGTATCAGAGCCCTAGGTTCGTTGATCTCATTGTACCTAAATGATTCTAGTAGAGTCTTGCGGAATGGTACGATGACGTCTGTACCTTTCTTCGAGAGGCTATAGGACTTTAGTAAAAACTCACTTCTATCTACTCCTTCGTGCTCTGACTTGAATCCAATTGGTATCTGGGTGATACAAATTGGTATCTCTCTTCCTTCACTCTATGGTCCGAACTAGAGTAACAAAAATGGTAACACTGCCACTGGTAAGAGAGGATGTGTATAGACTACCGACAGTTGAATAGGGTCACCATTCAGAATACGTATCCATTACCTCGGATAGATGACATTTTTTTTAACCAATTGCAAAGTGCATTGATATTCTCTAAGATTTATTTAAGGTCTGCTTACCATTAGTTAAACATTGAGGCAGTTAAGAATTGGGTTCGACCAAGTTCTATGATTGAAATTAGCATTTTTGTGGGGCTCGCTAGGTACTATTGTCGCTTGTGGTAGGAGTTGAGTCCAATTGGTATCTCCCGATTCCAATTGGTATCTCAACGAAGTGAACTAGACGTCATAGTACAGGCTGAAGGGACACAAGCAAGTTAATTGGAACTGAGAAGGTTCTAATTGGTATATGGCCTTAAGGGTTGTATAAGGCATCGAGTATCAGTAATTGTCGTCTATGGAACAAACTAATTAAAGAATTTGGACTTTTCTGCAAGTTGTAACTGCTTGAGTGTCGTGAAACTTGTTGTGAAAAGAAAGTCATCACGAGATTAGGTACAAGGGTCTAGATAAATTATGATGTGGTTCGTAATTGAGAAATATGGACGTGCGTTGCGACCAACTGATAATCGTGTGAGAGTTTGGGTGTATCCTGGGGATATGTGTGTGGTAGTGTTGAAATGATGTAAAAGGATTCTTAACTATGTACTTCGTTGGGTTGACCGGCGTGTAGGCAACGATTATCCTAGCTAATGGGATTGAGTACTCTAAAAATGCATGTGTTATAGCTGGGAACCTTTAGGGGAAATTAGGAAAGAAAAGAACCCTCGAAAATTATTGGTAGGGATTATGTTCCCGTTGGGACCGCTGGGGCAGGATTTTCCCACCAAGGTGAGGCCGACAGTGCAGGATTCCTCCCGCTAGAGCAGGACAGGTCGAGAGTGCAGGATTCCTCAGCCCTGTCTCCCTTATTTTTCCTAGTCACAATTTCAGAACTCGAATTGTACCTGAACTGACCCCCGCGATCTAATTTAGTGTTCAACAATCAAATATAAGTTATAAGGTGTGTTAAAGTTGTGGAGAACCTGGGCATATGAGGAGGAAATTAGCGAGGCAGTGGAGGCTGGGGAAAATGGTAATGCAGGTAGAGGAGTAGTGCAGTCAGGCAAGGATGTCAAGACCCGAGCCTATACCCTAGACGTGGCCGATACTCGAGAACCATTGCTGGTCCCCAAGCGAACCCTCATCCTGGCTGACTACAAGCGGAAAACTGATTCAAGCATACAAAAGCTTAAAAATTGAATAAAATTCATGAAACTTAAACACAAGCTTTAACTCAAAAGAAAACTGAATAAAAATAAATTATTCAACTCACCATAAAATAGGCAACTTAAGTCTTTAAAACATTTAATAAAATAAATGATACAGACTTCTCAACTATACTGACTATCTATGAAGCCTCTAACTGATAACGATGGAAGTCGGGACAAGACCCACGACATCCTGACTGAACTAAAAAGTTAGAGAAATCCTCCGGAAGCAAGGAGGCTCACCATTGCTAACTCGAACTCTCGAATGTATCAACGAAACTCCTGTTGATGATCCTGAAGACCTGTGTCTGCATCATGGGAAGATGCAGGCCAAATGGCTCAGTACGTGGAATGTACGAGCATGTAAGTGGAATTCTAAAGCATAACAAAAGCTTGAAACTTGATAAGAAGGAAACATACTTACCTCTTTTCAATCTTACTCAACTCAAGGAATACTCCAAACTACTCAAAACTACTCAAACTTACTCAACTCAGAAGTACTCAAGGATAAGATACTCAACTCAGAGATTAGATACTCAACTCAAAGATATGATATTCGACTCTGGGTACTCAACTCTGGATACTCAGCTCAATATAAAGCAACAATACACATGCAATATATGGAAAGCTTTATAAAACAGTAAAACAGCTCAGTTCGTTAAAGAAAATGCAATAACAAACTCAACTTTACTCATACAAGAAAATAATATAATTTTTATGGGAGTTTCTCTAACCGACAACCATCACTTAAGAGCTATAGTGATGATACAACACTTTACCTCACGCTGCCAAGGACCATCCTATACCTTGCCATCAACATAGGACCTGAACTACTAAGTGGATCCACTAGTCTATTGTGAAAAAGGTTCATCTAAAAAGTATGACCCTTTTCTACCTATAGTGGCTATATGGTTTTATGGAGACGTGAGTTATCTGAACTCATGCTCGCCCCCGATTCGGTGCTCAATACTACTCCAAAAATATGATACTAGCTCTTTATGTTTAAAACATACTTCTTTCTATGATTTGAGATAATTGCTCAAAACTTAGCTCAAAGGCTATCTTGGAAATCTCAGTTTCCCCTCTTGCTTCATTTAGAAAGCGATACTCTTTTCTGAAAACTAGCCCGAAGACTCTTTGGAAATCTCAGTTTCCGTTCTTATTTAAATGTGAAAATATTTTAAATCTCTTTGGGAATACATCCCCATATACTTTTTGAATAAAAGAACTTCAACTTTACTCTTTACTGAACTCAAAACTTAAGTCTTAACGCAAAGTTAAAACGTTTGTAAAAGACTTCTTAAAATATGGTTCATGCCAAATTATGGACATGAACTACTCAATGCAAGGTTTTCAATAACCATAAATAGAACTCAAATACTTGGAACTCAAGAACTTCAATGATACTACTCATTTCAAGAATGCTCAACTCAGAGTTTATGTGGAATTATGAGCATGAACTACTCAATTCAATGATTCAAAGATACTTCTCATCTCAAGACTGTTCGACTTATAATATTCATGTGGAATTATGAGCATGAAATATTCAACTCAAGTACTCAAAGATGCTTCTCAAAAGGGATTAGGAACTCAACACTTAAAGGCTTAGAACTTGAAGATACTACTATTTTCAAAGATACTAAATTGATGGAGTTCATGCGGAAGTTATGGGCATGAACGACTTGACTCAAGGGTCAAAATATCAATAAGGAACTCAGGTATACGACTCTTCTCATTCTCTCTGAATTACTTTCTCAAAACTTATTTCAAATCGAAAGTTGATCTCAAGGATTCACAATTGAACTCAAAGGCTTTCTTGAACTCTACCCTTAACTCTCTCTTAAATATGAATTATGAATTCAAGAGTTATGGTTCATGATATGAAGGATCTTGTAATGATAAAGTGGACTCATGAATATATTCTTCTCACTCATACTCACTTGCTCGAGTCTTGTAACAAATTATTAGAATTTGTAGAAGACTCATCAAAAGGACTAAAAAGGGCTTTCTCAAAATGTTTGAAAGAACTCCCAAGACTCAACTTTAACTCTACCTTGAATTTGAATTATGGATTCAAGGTTGTGACTTGTGATAAGAAAGGACTCATGATGTTTAGGAATGATTGTTGATAGCTAATCATGATCAAAGTCACGAAATCACCGTCTTGGAACAAGTCCGCGACGCGGAGATAGTTTAAAATAATACTCGCGAAATTAAATTTTGAGACAAAGGAGTCCGCATCCTAACCGCGACGCGGAGCAACTTTTAGCTCACTGGGGGAGCAAGTTCATGACGCGGACTTACGTGCCAGATCGCACTCGACTTTTTCCTTCTTCGTTTCCCAGCCCCAATTAGCCTAAATTTGATTCTTTTTCTCAATCTCTCTTTAGATTTAGATACCCAACACATGTACACTAGAATCTAGCTCTAACCACTCTATAAATCGACACATTAACCTTAAGAACTCCTTAATCTCAACCCAATTCAAGAATGGAAACAAATTCATGAATACATAACAAGAATATCAAAGCTTCATCTTTTAGAACAAATTTAAAGCTGAAATTAACATGATTGGTGTGTGGTGAACAAACCCAATACTATGGAAGCTTACATACCTAAAAGAATTATCCTCTTGAAGCAACTGGAAGGAAAACCTTTGAAGAAGAACCCTAGGCTTAGCTTATATTGATTTTCTTGAGCGTAGAATCTTTGGAGTGAATGAGAGGGTTTTGATTTAAAAAAACTGATTTTCTACACGTTTAGGGCAATTTAGATGACTTCCTAAGGGTTTTTAGTATTAAAATACCCCTAAAGAAATAAATAAGATGAGCTGGGAGTCGAAATGATTTTTCACCAGGCAGTAAGGTCCGTATTGGCTCCGCGTCGCGGAGCTGCTGCCAGGTTACTAGATCAGTCATAACTTCTTACTCAAATCTCGGAATTAAGTAAACTTAGTTGCGTTGGAAAGAGGACTCGAAGGGATTTAATTTTATATCTTGTAGCTCACCTAACTTATCATGTACTAAGAGTTATGGTCGTTTGAAGTTGACCCAAAACTTAAGAATGACTTGAATGCTTTTCTCTTGGGTTATTCTTGGAACTTAAGGTGCTACATCTAGTGACCTTAACACTCAAGAAAATTTAAATTCCTTGCAAAATCTCACTCACTACGAAGAACGGTTCGAGTCTCAGTTCGAAAAAAAATTATGGGGTGTTACAGAGGAGGTTACCCGTCAAGACGACATGGCTCAGTTATATGCTTTTTCGGGAAAAACCGAGTTTTGAGGTGTGAGATGTAGTGGTCACTAGTGCTACTCTCGTATGTGCCCGGATGACTATTATTTTGTACGTGTTAGTTCAATTGCTTTGGGATTTGATGTGGTTTGTGATATACTTGATTCCCTTATCCATATTTCTACCCAGTTGAGGAGTCAGTCATAGTCACCCATGTATATCGTGTTGTCCTGTTGTGTTTATGAATTTTTAGATTTGGGTTGATTTGGTTATGCTGGATATGACTGAATTGATATAATCTTAGGCATGACTTGGTTGTCCACCTATTATACCGGGTTTAATTGTAATACTAAATCGATAACACTAGAGTTCCCCGATAGGGAAATATTAGAGTGGGAAGGGGTGTACAAGCCTAAGCTAGCTAAGATCATATCCTCCATTCATGCTAGGAAAGTGGTAGGGCAGGATTGTTTGGCGTGATTGGCTCATATTCGGGATGTTGAGGTCGAATCCCCCTCTTTTGAGTCTATCCCTGTGGTGTCACAATTGAGAGAGCTTAAACCTCAAATCCAAGGGCTTCTTGATAAAGATTTCATCTGTCCTAATGCTTCCCCATGGGGTGCTCCTGTCTTGTTTGTTAAGAAGAAGGAGGGTAGTATGAGGACTGGTGTTTTTATCTTAAGCCATAAAAGAGTGGATTGATACCAGAATGACAAGCTTATGGATAAAGAAGGTCCCAATGAGTATACTTGGGTGAAGAAAATTAAAGTATTTTAGGAATAAAGTGTGTATAAAATTGGGTTAGCCCTTTGAATTTGATGGGTATACTTGAGTTTGAGGTGTCATGTCAATGGAAAGGTTGACTTGTAGTGATACCCAGGCTATCGAGCGTAATGGTAGTAAGAGTGCGTGATGGATTGTGGTGGAATGTAACTATACAATAAGATTGTTGGTTAAGTGAATTGTGTATAGTAATTACGACTTGCGAGTATCTAAGGTTGTGGTTTTCTAATATTTGGTGAGCAACGTGGTTGTATGGAAAGTTATAAGAGATGGTAGGACACCACTCGAATAGAATGTTAAAGAGCTAGAGTTATAAAGAAGGAAAATATAGTAGAATGTAGTACAAACTTTAGAGAGAGGTGAGAGCAAGAATATGTTATTGGATTCTTAAGGCTAAAGAGTTACTTCAACGGGGTAGATAATTGGGTTCAGAGACGCGTGATTTCATGGTTTTGTTGTGGCTATGGTAAAAGTGTCATGGGTCCATCAAATGGGCTAAAAACTATTGAAAAAGGACTTGAGAAAGGATTGTGCAGACATTAGCTTGAGCATGATGATAAGTGCTTTGTTTTTGTTTTTGAGTTTAGTAATGAGTACGATTGAATTGTTGGCGAAAGATATTGTAAGATCTATGGAGATGTGATCAATGATAAGTGGAGATCCATGATTTCATAAAAATCTTCAAGGTACAAGCTAATATTGATAGAGAAAGGGATTGTATTATACGGTGGAAATTACAATTCATATTTTTCATTGAAAGTCTACCTTCGTGGTGACGTATTTTTTCAAGGTATGAATTTGTAACGTGAGAAATGATCAATTGTCTCATGTAGTGAACCTTTGAAAGGATTTATACTTGGTTTGAGTCATAAATTTTATTACTTTTGATTGTTAAAGTATCTAAGAAAGGTTTTCATTTTTAAAAGTGTTGGTTTATAATAAGGTAAAAGGTCGGAGTGTTTATGATGGTTGTTAGTATTGAGAGTATGATTCACTAGCTATGCTCTACTGTGTTTTCACTTTTGTGGGTGGATCCCTAGTAGTGGATCAGGGGTACTAAATCTTGCGATGTTCTCTTGGTTGAGTGGGAAGATTGAGAAGATTTGGTTATTTCGAATGACATAATTGGTGTTGCCTTGGAGTTGTTAAAGTATTTTAGTGGTTCTACATGTACCACTGAGAATTTATAGAAGAGCTACCATGCGTATTTGTGGTTGTCCGACAATCATAATATTCCTCTAGTCGTCGAGTTCATGTATCGATTATGTGTGGTTGAATGTGGGGATCATTGGGTCCAATTTTACTGTTCTTAAGAGGTAATCTGCAATTACTAAATCTAGCATTTCGATAGTGTTGTTGGAGAGGTTGTATGCTTGGACATATCCCTCGATGAGTATCTGAATTCTAATGATCAAATTTGTTATAACTTAAGCTCATAGGAATTTATGTTGTGGGATGGAGATATTGTTAAGAACTATGATTGTTTGGGTATTATGGGAGTGTGTTGGTTGGTTCAGGTTCACTTCTAATTGTAGCGAGTATTGATTTAGAATGTTATAATGCTTATGTGAGAAAGGATTACTCCTGATGATTGTGTCAAGATCCTTGATAACAAGTGGCAGAGGTGTGTACGATCAACTTTGGTGGTTGTTGGGAATCGTTTTGTTGTTAGTTAAGCTTACATACAACAATATTTATCACTCGAGTGTTGAGATGACTTCATTGAGGCATTGTAAGGGAGGATGTGTAGATATTCAATTGGTTGGTTTGCGGTTAGAGATGTGAAACCCTTAGGGGGTAATGACATTCGGTAAGAAGGGCATGCGAGACAAGTATCCCCAGTAATTCGACGATTCAGATACTACTATACCCTTACTTTAGCTAGTCTTTCCTAGCTGATCATTAGAGGACGAGTGATAGGTAAATTGGTATCTATTGTAATGACCTGATTCCGTCGTTAGGGAAAAGCCAATGGAGAAAGAATTGGGGTCAGAAAAAAATTTCGTAGTAACTTGAGATTTCCCAACCTAGTCCAGATTTGGACGAAATCGGAGTCATTAAGGTGTAGGGAAATCTGGTAGCAATCGGGTGAATTATTTATGATTTTGATTACATCAGTAGTTAGATAAGTTGTCAAGGAATCCGTATGGCTTTACGGAATTGAATTCGGATGAGTAGACCTCCTGGGATCGATCTTAGCGTGAACGCTATTTTCTGAGTGTCGTTGGCTGAAGGCGTGTTGTGAAATGTGGTGTTGGAATTCTTTAAATAGCTCACTCATTCCGTACAAGCTGCTGGGGCGAGATTTCTGTCGCCGAGTAGAGGGGGACGCTGCAACGGATTGAGGACCGTTGTGGCGGGTTCGACGCGATTTAAGGTCGTAAATAAACCCCTAAACGAACTTATTTGGCACTTTTCGATTTTTAGAGCTAAGGAACGAACCCCAAGCGACTTTTACTCATGTTTCACCATTCTTGAGGCTAAAGATAAGAGTTTCACTCCCCGAATCCATTTTTTGATTCGTAGAATGTAATAGAATGGGACAATATTGATGAGGGAGAATTTTGTTATAGATTCTATGGTGGAAACAATCCTAATTTGGATAATTGAGATCATGGGTTTGATCTAGGGTTCATAGAATTGTTAGTAATTCGGGTAATTAGTGATTGTTTATTGATTTCCATATTATATTGATTATTTGTAGACCAAGAACAAGCGGAATGGATCCGGAAAGGGAAGGATCAAGATTCTTAGGTTTTCAAGTTTGTTTCGAGGTAGGTGTGATTGTGATTCTATGATTGTGTGATGTATGTTTGTTCTTGCTTCAATGTGATATATGTATGTATATGAATGTTGCAATATTGATCACACTTGTTGTAATGAGATAGATGAATGATGGTTACCATGAAATCATGACTTAAATGTATGATCTTGAGGATATACTTGTGATTGTGATTGTGGTGTGTTGAATGGATCGGTTGCCACGTTCCGGCATAACTAACTTGGATCGGTTGCCACGTTACATCATAACTAACTTGGATCAGTTGCCACATTCCGGCATAATTATGGGATCGATTGGCATGTTTCGGCATAATCATTGGATCAGGTACCACGTTCCGGTATGCTAACTGTTTGAGTGTGGATTCCCTGAGAGGACCATTGAAATGGGTTCCATCAGAGGACCATTGAATTGTGTTATGTATCTATTTGTGATGAGTTCGTTCATATCTAATGATGATTGATATTGGAAGACGATAGGTTGCTCTAAATTGATACAACTGTGATATGTGAGAATCGTGAAGTTGTTCATTATTCGTATATGTTGATGATATTGTATATGTTCGATATGTGCATGTGATTATATTGTTGTATTGACTAATGTATGTTACACTTATTGGGATAGCAGCGTGATCATACCAGTACATTGTGGTTGTGTACTGATACTGCACTTGCTTGTTCTTTGTTGAGTACAGGACATCTTTAGGCGGCTATTGATAAACCTCAGTTAGGTGACTATTGAGCGTCACCGGATTCAAGGGTGAGCTAGTTCTTTCGGGCTGCCATGGATCTTTCTTGTTTAAGTCTACTCTTTCGGACTCAGACTATTTGCTTAAGGTGTTGTTTAGTTTCGGGGTTGTACCCCTTGTTCTTAGACTTGTCGTTAGTAGAGTTTTGGTACAATGACTTTCAGGTTCTAGGGGTTGTTCTTCCGCATTAGTTTGGTTAGTTGTTTGTTAAAAACCTTGGAATTTATGGGGACTCCATTTTTGTTGTCATTTAAACTTGCTTCTGTATCTTTAAATGTCTTAGTTTTCATAAAAATTGTTAGTTTGGGTTGTAGTAATGGTTCTCCCACCAGAGGTTTAGTGTGGGTGTCAATCACAACGGTCTGGGTCGTGACAAGGTTATAAGAATTCCCTAGCACAAAGTTGAGTTGAAAGTTTCCTTACCGATTAAGTTTTGATATCAGATTCTACTTGGGTCAACTTCAAACAATCATATCTCTTAGAATATGAAGAGTTACATGTCCCATAACCTATCAAATTAAAGGTATTTAAGTCTTTTTTCCAATGCCACCAAATTTGCATCATTTGGAGTTCTAGTAAAATGTTATGCTTATTTTACTGGACACTAACTTGCCACGCGCCGATCGCACGGCCGAGGCATTTTCCGCGCGGACACGCGGCCAGGCAACAACTTGTGTGCCTGAGGAGTTTTCCGCTTGGGCGCGCGGGCTTCTGGGTCTTTTAAAAACTCCCAAATATGTAGTTCACCTTCTTAGTTCATAAATTTACCCTAGAAAGAGAAGTTTTCAAGAAACTAACTTCCTCCAAGGTTCATCCATCATTCAAGGTAATATTTTACCATAGAACTTCATAATTCCTTCATCTTAAAATGGATTAATATATCCTACTCATGAAATTCATAGATTTTCAAAAAAAGCTTCTCAAGAACTCATCTCTAAGGTTCAGGAAAAAATTTCTTGCCATCTTTTCATCCAAAGATCTCACCTTTCTCAAGAATTTGGTGCGTATAAAGTATGTAACGCTATTCATAGTGCTGGACTAGTTCATCTTCACGCCCTATATCTCAATTTAGTCAGTGGCAAGTTGAATCTAGGGTTCTACCCTCAATTTTATGAAATTCTTGATATGAATTATGTTTTGCTCTGAATTCTAAATTCTTATATTATGAGATTGCATTATTATGTGCATTGATATCCTTGAGTTGTTGTTAATGATTATATTTCACATGAACACTAGTTGATGAGATTTTTATTGAAATTCTTGGTGAATTTATTTTCATGCATTGGTTTTGAAATTTTAAAGTGAGTTCAAGAGTATTTTTAAGGTATATTTTGAGAAGAATTTAAGGGAACACAAATGGGTCCAAAAGTATTATTTTCATATTGAGAAAAGAACTACTGTTTTTAAGAAGAGCATAAACAGTTTACAAAAGTACTTCGGCCAGATAAATAGAAGTTTAGTTAAACCTTAAAGAAGGTAGTTTTTTCACACTTAAAATAGAGTACTATTTTCATATAAGTATAAAGAGTTTTCAGAAAGATAGAGTACAGTTCAGTTACCTCTTAAAGAGGCCTTTTTGACTAATTATCTCAACCCAGTGAGTATTTTACATGAACATACAGTTATATATTTTGGGAGTAGTATTGAACACAAATATGGGGGGAGAGTTCAGACAACTCACAGTTCGCATAAACTACGTAGCCAGCGTAGATAGGATCGTACTGCAAGGCAGCCGACTCCTCACCTGCCTCAAGAAGACTTTTAGTGGATCCATCAGTTCAGTTTCATTTTATACTCCGGCAAGGTATAGGGAGGCTCTGAAAACGTGGGTAAGACGTATCATCACGAGGCTCACAGTGATGGTTGTCGGTTAGAGAAACTCCCTAGTAAAGTAAATTAAAGTATATTTTTATATGTACATTTCAATTCATTATTTACTATTACTGCATTCCTACGGTAAGAGCTTAAATTACTTTAATCATGATTTATACTATATTTCAATTGAGTTACTTTTAGCCTTTCAGTTCAATTAATTGTGTTATTCAGCCCTATTACATACTCGTACATTCAATGTACTGATGTCATTCAACCTGCGTCATTTCATGGTACAGATTCAGCTACTTAGGATCATCAACAAGAGTTTCATTGAGATCATATCATCCGCTTGTCAGCTGTTGGTGAGGCCTTTTTGCTTTAGGAGGACTCTAGTTTTATGATTTGTTAGTAGTAACAATTTGAGGTGTTGTGGGTCTTTTTCCAACGCCTATATTTATACAGTAGAGGCTTCATAGATAGAGAATGTTGGTCAGTCTTGCAGTGTTCAGTTTCAGATATTTTATTTAAATATGTTTAATACTCAGTATTTTCAGATAAATTTTAAGATTTAATAAGTTGTTTTAAAATAATTCTTCGACTTTGATGCTTGAGTTAGTCTTCTGCTTGTAGTCAACCAGGATGAAGGTTCGCTTGGAGACCATCAATGGTTCTCAAGTGCCGGCCACGACCAGAGTATAGGCTTAGATCGTGATATTTTTCGTCCGTTATCTCAATTATTTTAAGAAAAGCGACAGCCAACGTCTCTTTGCACGTCACTTTTTTAAAGATGTTTGACCAATATTTTGACTAAAAAGCGAAGGATTGTGTGGTTAAATTTTCATTTATAAATATTTTTTTTAATAAAAAGCGATAGACGACGTCTCTACATATATTAAATAAATAATTATTAATTATATATATATATATATGGCGCAAAAATCCGCGAAAAAAGTGACGGACTAAGAGATGATGTCCGTTGCTTTTTGTAAATAATTTTAAAAATTATTATTTTTATTAAAAAGTGACGGACAGTGTGGCAATGATGTCGCTTTTTGGAGTGACACCGTCCGTCGCTTTTCTGTTCGTTGTTTTTAGCAAATTTTTGGTAGTGCTTGCTTCTACACTTGTGTAGGTTCCTCAAAATGGGAGAACAAGAAGAGCAATAAAAAATCTAGCCTGGTTCAGTGTGATTGCTCTTCTTGTTCTCCCATTTTGCTTGTCATCCCGACGATCCATCTTTTTCCTTTATATTATGCTTTGTTCTACTTGAGAAACAAAGATATTGAGACTTGTACTTATTTTTTATTTTCGTACTTTAAGTATTAGTGGCTTGTACACTTGACAATCAGGTTTTGGAGTTATAATAGAATGAATAAGTTTTTTGTCTTTGTCTTGTTCTTGCTTTATCTTTTCGCTTTTCTTTTGTTATGTTGGATTGAGGTTGACTTGTCTTGATGAAAATAGACAAGTGTCATCATGCCCATTTTTGGATCGTAATATCTTCCACATAGGAAACTTTATTTCACGTGTCCCCTAGGTTGAGTGGCGACATGGCAAGTCATCACAAAGTGCAATCAATTTTCATTAGACATGTGTTGTCTATATTTGCAAACATGTATATTACAGTTTAGGATACGTGTCCTACAATTGATTTTACAAATTGAGGTCTCATCTAGACTCTTTCTTCTTACGTAATGGCTTATATTTATACTGTCAGGGTCGATAATGTCAAGTCACCAAGATGATTAGAAACTTTGTAAGAATTTTGTCACTTAAGCAAATAATTTTGTATGTCATTCTCATCATAATTTATCATTTAATATATCTACATAGTAGACATAGCAGGTGAACAACTAGTATTTTTATTTTTTTGTTATAGCAAATATATTTTCATAAATATTAAGATTTAATATATCTACATAGTAGACATAGCAGGTGAACAACTAGTTTTTTTTTTTGTTATAGCTAATATATTTTCATAAATACTAAGGCATCTAAGAAGGAAACAAATATTTTTTTTAATCAAATTTTAATTTAAATCTGGAGAAAATACATAAAGTCCCCATTAAATTTAGACCTTATTTTGAAGTAGACACTTAAAGTTTGTGGAGGTCCTACTACCCCATTGAACAATTTTCAATCAAACTATATACCCATTTTTAGCAATTTCTACTCCAATTCTCCACGCGTGTCTCTCACCCCTTAGTAAAATAATATAATTATTTATATTTTTCTACCCGTTTTTATAAAGGTCAGGTTGTTAATTTGACCCGCTCACATTTTAACCTTTCCTCCTAATCAATTTTTTTCTATCTTTTCTTCCTAATCAGTTTTTTCTATCTTTTTCTTCCTCAAAATTGTGATATTGAGTGATCTGAAGTAAGATTGATGCAATTTTCACTCTTTGGGTTGTTTCAGTTCTTACATAAAATTAATATTAATGAGTTCTAATTTATTATCGATTAATTAATGAGGCTGTTTTGAGAGAATCTAGTGGAGTATGAACAATAAATATTTTTTAGGTCAATCTTTTTTTTTTGGCTTTCTGTGTGTTTTGTCTGAGTTTTTCTTCAATTCTTGAATAATATTATGAGTGGACGAAGGAGAAGCTAGCATCTGTGTGTAGTATCCTCGTTCTGAAAATGGATTTTTATAAAAAAGTCAGAAATTCGAGGATTGTTGTTGATTTAATGTAACTCATCTTGTGAAAGTGAATCGAAGTTTGAGAGATATTGCAGTGTTGACTCGTCATGACACTGTGGCAAGCTTTAATGGCTATCAATGGTGTTTGAATTAATTTGGGGAAGATGGGTCGTTTTCTAAAATAAAGAATTCAATTTACAATGCCACATGGCCGTTTTATATTCATCAAAGAGTCTTTCATAATACAAATCATAACCTTGAATTCATAATTCAAATTGAAGGTAGAGTTAAGAGTTAAGTCTTGAGAGTTCTTTCGAGTCTATTTGAGAAGTCTTTTACAATCTTTTTAAAACTTGTTTTAAGACTTGAGTTCTTGAGTATGAGGATGAGTAAAGTTGAGTTCATTTTTCAAAATGAATATATGGGAACAAAGTATTCCCAAGAGAAAATATTTTTACATTTAAAAGAAGAGGAAACTATGATTTTCCAGAGGAGTTTAAAGAGGAGTTTGAGTACTCTTTTTTTTTAAGAAGTCTTTTGAGTAATTATCTCAAACCAGAGGAAGAGAAATGTTTTTAAACAGATGAGCTAAGTTATAATTTTTGGAGTAGTATTAAGCACCGATATGGGAAGGAGTTCAGATAACTCAAAGTCCTCATAAACCATGTAGCCAACGTGGGTAAAAAAGGTCATATTTTTTAGATGATTCCTTATTGATCTTAAGCATAGACTAACAGATTCACTTAGTGAGTAGTCCTATACCCCGATAAAGTATAGGACAGTTCTGGCAGCGTGGGGGAGACGTATCATCACATAGCTCATAGTGATGGTTGTCGGTTAGAGAATCTCCCACATAGTTATTTTGTATTATTATATGCAACAGAGTTATATTGTATTTTCTAATACATTGAGTCATTATCTAATGTTTTAAAAGTTTTCTTTATATTGCATATTTACTACTTTTTTTATATTGAAGTGAGTTCAAATTAAGTTGAGTTGAGACGAGGTAAGTTGTTTGTTCAGTTTCAGTTTAAGCTTATGTCATGTTTTAGATTTACCCTTACATGCTCGTACATTCAATGTACTAATGTCATTTGGCATGCATCATTTCATGATGAAGATGCAGGAGATTAAGGTCATCAACAAGTGATTCCTTGATACCATCCCCAGTTCGAGCTAGCTTTGGTGAGCCTCCTTGTTTCCAGAGAATCCCTCATTTATTTTTGTATTGTTATTTCAGTTTAGTTAGGATGATCGGGAGTCTTGTCCCGATATCCCTTATAGTATTAAAGGCTTCATAGATAGATAGACAGTAGTAGTTCATGAGTCTTTTTCATTTCAGTTACTGATGTTTGAGACTTGAGTTTCCTCTTTGGCTAGTGAATATTTACTTTTAATATATTCTGAGTATTTCTTTAAAGACTATGAGTAAAGTTTTACCTTTAAAGTTCTAGTCTTGTTGAGTAAGTCTTCCATTGAGAGTTAAGCCAGGCCAAGGGTTCGCTAGTGCCAGCAATGGTTTTTGAGTGTCGGCCACGTCCAGGGTGTAGCATCGGGGAGTGACAAACTTGGTATCAGAGCCCAAAGTTCAAGAGTCATAGGGTATCTATGAAGCCATGTATGTAGAGTCCTACCTATCGGTGTGAAGCGCCCCACATCTATAATTAGTAGGCTGCAACATTTAGGAACTATCTCACTTCTTTCATATTCTTTTCGTGCGATCGAGTTTATCTCTATAATGTTTCTCTATAATTCCTGCTTGCGTGTATCTTTCAAACATGCCTCCACGAAGAGCTATCGAGGTCATCCCGCTAGGAGGAATGTTGAACCTCAGAATTACAGGGTATCCAATGCACCGGAAGTGCAAGCCCAAGGAGAGGTCACAAATTCTGAGTTCCGAGATGTTATCCTGATTATGAGTCAAGTGGTGGTCAACTAAGCTAGTCAGCAGAGAGGGGATCGACAGGATGTGGCTAATACATCTAGGATCTATGAGTTATTAAAGATGAATCCTCCAGACTTCACCGGTTCAAGTGTCACTGAGGATTCGAAAAACTTTGTGGAAGAGCTATAGAAAGTTTTTGAGGTTATGCATGTTGTTAATGTTGAGCAAGTGGAACTATATGCATACCAATTGAAGGGTGTTGCTAGAGTATGGTACAACCAATGGAAGAAAAGTATAGCTAAGGGTGCACCAATTGTGAGTTGGGATACGTTCGAAGAGGCCTTCATGGGGAATTTTATTCCCCGTGAAATAAGAGAGGCAAAGGTAAGTGAATTCATCACTCTTAAGCATGAATCTATGAGTGTGCATGAGTACAACCTCAAGTTCACCCAATTATCCCGTTATGCTATGGATAAGGTTGCTGACATGAGGAGCATGATGAGTTTGTTTGTTTCTCGGTTGTCTCGTTTGTCAAGTAAGGAGGCAAAGGCAGATATGCTGATAAGAGATATGGACATGGTAAGGCTGATGATCCATGTGCAACATGTTGAGGAAGATAGGCTGAGAGATAGAGAAGAGTCCCGAAACAAGAAATCTAAGCCTACAAGAAATTGAGTTCGGGCAGCAGAAGAGTAATGCGAACCGGTCATCTTTCTAACATAAGCCAAATGGACCTGCTCCATTATCTGCTAGTGCACCTACACCAAGGAACTGAAGTGAGTTCAAGAATCAAAGTTCGAAGAATTTTAGAGATAGACTTGCACAGTCTCAAGGTAGTATGGCACAAGGAGGTAATGCGTCTCCTGCATGTGCTAAGTGTGGTAGAAACCACCTAGGAGTGTGTTGTGATGGCTCCACTGGTAGCTTCAAGTGTTGTCAGAATGGTCACTTCATGAAAGAGTCCCCTAAGAAAAGGCAGAGAAATGGTAATGGGAGAAATAGATCCCAATCTTCTTCAGTGGCTCCACCAGACAGAGCTACACCTAGAGAAGCTACTTTAGGGGTAGGCGGAGGAGAAAACCATCTATATGTTATCACCAGTCGCCAAGAGCAAGAGAATTTTCCAGATGTTGTCACTGGTATGATCAAAGTATTTTCTTTTGATGTATATGCCTTGCTAGATCCAGGAGTGAGTCTATATTTTGTGACTCTATATATTGCTATGAATTTTAATATTCTTCCTGAGCAACTTCTTGAGCCTTTCAATGTTTCCACACCTGTTGGTAAGTCTATTCTAGCTAATAGAGTTTATCGTGATTGTGTCATTTCTGTCAATCACAAGGACACCATGGCTGACTTAGTTGAGCTAGATATGGTGGACTTTGATGTCATTCTATGTATGGACTGGCTTCATACTTGTTATGCCTCAGTTTATTGTAGAACTTGAGTAGTTAAGTTCGAGTTTCCTAAGGAGCCAATTATTGAGTGGAGGAGTAGTTTAGTAGTGCCTAAGGGTCATTTTATTTCATACCTTAAGGCGAGAAAGTTAGTTTCCAAGGGGTGCATCTATCACTTAGTCCGAGTTAATGACTTTGGTGTTGAGACACCACTTATTCAATCAGTTCCTATCGTAAGTGAGTTTCCAGAGGTCTTTCTAGATTATTTTATCGGAGTTCCTCTTGAGAGAGAAATAGACTTCGGTATAGATGTTCTTCGTGATACTCGTCCTATCTTTATTCCACCATATAGATTGGATCCAGCTGAGTTGAAAGAGTTGAAATAGCAGTTGAAGGACCTTCTTGATAAAGGTTTCATTCGACCAAGTGTCCCACCTTGGGGTACTCCGGTCTTATTTGTGAGGAAGAAAGATGGTTCTCTTAGAATGTGTATAGGTTACCGTCAGTTGAAAAAGGTTACTATCAAGAATAAGTATCTACTTTCAAGGATTGATGATCTTTTTGATCAACTTCAGGGTGCCACATGCTTTTCTAAGATAGACCTCAGATCAGGCAATCATCAGGTGAGAGTAACAGAGAGTAATATTCCAAAGACAGCTTTCAGGACCTGTTATGGTCATTATGAGTTCCTGATCATGTCTTTTTGTTTGACTAATGCTCCTGCAGCGTTCATGGACCTTATGAACAGAGTGTTTAAGCCATATTTGGATATGTTTGTTATCGTATTCATTGATGACATTCTAATCTATTCGAGAAATGAGGTAGATCATGATAGTCATCTCAGAGTAGTTCTCCAAAATCTCAAGGATAGAGAGTTGTATGCTAAATTCTCTAAGTGTAAGTTCTGGCTTGAGTTTGTGGCATTCTTATGACACATTGTTTCTTGTGATGGGATTCAAGTTGACACATAGAAAATAGAGGCAGTACAGAATTGTCCTAGACCCACATCTCTAATTGATATTAGTAGTCTCTTGGGATTAACTGGTTATTATAGAAGGTTCGTCCAAGGGTTATCATCTATTTCCTCCCCGTTGACCAAGTTGACTCAGAAAACCTCAAAGTTTCAATAGTCTGAAGCTTGTGAGAAAAGCTTTCAGGAATTGAAAACTAGGTTGACTACTGCCCCAGTGTTGATCTTACCGGAGGGTAAACAAGGCTTTGTTGTGTATTATGATGTGTCCAGAGTTGGACTGTGTTGTGTATTGATGCAGAATGACAAGATTATAGCTTATGCCTCCAGACAGCTTAAGATTCACGAGAAGAATTACCCAACCCATGATCTAGAGTTGGATGTTGTAGAGTTCGCTTTGAAGATATGATGTCACTATCCTTATGGTGTTCATGTAGATGTGTTCACCGATCACAAGAGTCTTCGGTATGTGTTCTGTCAAAAAGAGCTTAATCTCAAATAGATGAGGTGGTTAGAGTTACTCAAGGATTATGACATGAGTATTATATACCACCCGGGTAAGGCTAATGTTGTTGCTAATGCTTTGAGCAATTTTTCTATGGGTAGTACGACCCATGTGGAGGAAGGCAAGAAAGAGTTAGCTAAAGAGGTGCACAAACTTGCACGATTGGGAGTCCGGTTAATGGATTCTAATGAAGGAGGAGTGGTGGTGATGAATGGGGTTGAATCATCACTAGTGTCCGAAGTGAAAGGGAAACAAAACCAAGATCTTATTTTTCTTGAATTGAAGGCAAATGTTCATGAGCAAAAAATGATGGCTTTTGAACAAGGAGGAGATGGTGCATTGAGGTATCAAGGTAGGTTGTGTGTACTATGGGTGGATGAACTCCAAGAGAGGATCACGGAAGAGGCTCATAACTCGAAATATTCGATCCATCCAGGTTCCACAAAGATGTATCGTGACTTGATGGAAGTCTATTGGTGGAGTAGTATGAAAAAGTGTATTGCAGAGTTCGTTGCTAAATGCCCGAATTGTCAACATGTTAAGGTAGAGCACCAAAGGCCCGATGGTATGGCTCAAAATATAGAGATTCCGGAATGGAAGTGGGAGATGATCAATATGGACTTTATTATTGATTTACTAGAGTCTCCCAGACAGCATGATTCTATTTGGGTGATTGTAGATCGGATAACTAAATCAGCCCACTTCTTACCGGTAAAGACTACCCATTCAATAGAAGATTATGCCAGATTGTATATTCAAGAGATAGTCAAACTTCATGGGATTCTAGTGTCCATCATTTCAGATAGAGGTATGCAATTTACCGCACAATTTTGGAAGTCTTTCCAGAAAGGTTTGGGTTCGAAAGTGAATTTGAGTACTGTTTTTCATCCTTAGACTGATAGTCAAGCAGAGCGTACGATTCAGACTTTAGAGGATATGTTGAGGGTGTGTGTAATAGATTTCAAGGGTAATTGGGATGATCACTTACCTCTCATCGATTTTTCTTATAACAATAGTTATCACTCTAGCATCCAGATGGCTCCTTATGAAGCTCTTTATGGGATAAGATGTAGATCTCCTATTGGATGGTTTGAGGTTGGTGAGGCTGGGTTGATAGGAACAGACTTGGTTCATCAAGCTATAGAGAAAGTGAAGACTATTCAAGAAAGAATGAAAACAATGCAGAGTTGTTAGAAATCCTATAGTGATGTAGGAAAAGAGACTTAGAGTTTGAGGTGGATGATTGGGTTTATTTTAAGGTTTCACCCATGAAGGGTGTTAGATATTTGGTAAGAAGGGGAAGCTTAGTCTCCGGTATATTGGTCCTTACAGAATATCTAAGAGGATCAACAATGTAGCTTATGAGATGGAGCAATCGTCAGAGTTAGCAGCAGTCCATTCGATGTTTCACATTTCTATGTTGAAGAAGTGTATGGAGATCCTTCAATTATTATACCTACTGAAAATATTGGTATTAAGGACAACCTAACTTATGAGGAGATTCCCGTTGATATACTTGATCGTCAGGTTCGAAAGTTGAGAACCAAGGAGGTTGCACCAGTCATGGTTTTATGGAGGAACCATTTTGTTGAGGGAGCTACTTGGGAGGCTGAGGAGGATATGAAGAAAAGATACGCACATCTCTTTGAGTCCGGAGAAATTCCAAATCAAGGTACTAATTCTTTTCTTGGTACTTTTTAAGTTAAAATATTGTGTTAATTTGCATGTTGAGTGTATGAGTTGGGTGTTAGATATTTCCACCCTTAGTTCTACTTTAGAGTGATCTAATTCGAGGACGAATGTTTCCAAAGGGGAGATATTGTAACATCCCGCCTTAGAAAGATCTAATTTTAGAAAGCGCAAAATTGAAAATAGCTAAATTGAGATTTATTTAAGATTAAGCTTAAGTTGTGAGTTTTGGGTCAACTTCAAATAACCATAACTTTTAGTACATGATGATTTAGGTGGTCCATTAGATATTAAAAGAAAGGTCTTGAAATCCTCTTTCCAACGCAATAATGTTTGCTAATTTTTAAGTTCGGATGAGGGAGATATGGCCATTTGAAATCTACCTGTCCAATTACATCGGACTCCACATTTAGATCATGTGGTTTTATGTCGGTTATTAGTAGCTCCCACAGACAGATTCTAGTGTATTGACCAGGTTATCAGTTACAGTTCAGTATTCAGTCTCAGTATGTTATAAACTTGGTCACTACATTCAGTTAGTTCACATTCAGCATGTCTAGCATGCTTATCATGTTTAGATTATATCATTGCTATATCACTTTGTTTAGTTATATGTTTTATTCAGCTTTATTCTATCATGCATGCTCAGTACCTTTCAAGTACTGACGCATACTCTGCGCTACATCTTCTCGTGATGTATGTTCAGATCCTCAGCCTTCAGATCACGCGTAGATCAGTTCCCAATCTCCAGTTCAGCTGCATCAGTGGTGATTCTTCGAGGACGAGTGACATGTTATCTTTCAATTTTCAATCTTTGGTTTCAGGTTTGCTAGAGTTAGCTAGGGACATGTCTCAGCATCTCTAGTTAGTAGAGGCTTTTATTCAGACATAGTTTAGATTTAGTTTTAGCTTGAGTTTGATCTTTCAGTTGTCATTAAACTCAGTTATATATTCAGACTTAGAATGGGTATTCCCCATCATTTCATTTTATGATTTGTTTCTAGTTTCCGCATAGTAAATTTTATTCAGTAATCTTAGTATGCTTGTGATATGCCAGCTCAGGGTTAGCTTGGGGTTACTCGTGATCCTAGGTTCCGTGTTTACGTCCAGGGGGTAGCCTCAGGGCGTGACATTATTTATCAACTATCTAAACCCCACTTATTCATTAAGAAGTCTTTCATAACACAAATAATAACCTTGAATTCATAATTCAAATTCAAGGTAGAGTTAAGAGTTAAGTCTTGAGAGTTCTTTCGAGTCTATTTGAGAAGTCTTTTACAATCATTTTATAACTTGTTTTAAGACTTGAGTTCTTGAGTATGAGGATGAGTAAAGTTGAGTTCATTTTTCAAAATGAATATATGGGAACTAAGTATTCCCAAGAGTAAATGTTTTTACATTTAAAAGAGGAGGAAACTATGATTTTCCAAAGGAATTTAAGAGTAGTCTGAGTACTATCTCTTTTTTTTAAGAAATATTGAGCAATTATCTCAAACCACAGAAAGAGAAATATTTTTTAAACATATGAGCTAAGTTATTATATTTTTGGTAGTAGTATTGAGCACCGATATGGGGACGAGTTCAGATAACTCAAAGTCATCATAAACCATGTAGCCAACGTGGGTAAAAAGGGTTATATTTTTTAGATGATTCCTTATTGTTTTTAAGCATAGACTAGTGGATCCACTTAGTGAGTATTCCTATACCCCGGAAAATTATAGGACAGTTCTGGCAGCGTGAACGATACGTTGTATCATCACATAACTCATAGTAATGGTTGTCGGTTAGAGAATCTCCCACAGAGTTATTTTGTATTCTTATATGCAAACAAAGTTATATTGTATGTTCTAATATATTGAGTTGTTATCTATTGTTTTAAAATCTTTTATTTATATTGCATCTTTACTACTACTTTATATTGAAATGAGTTGAGTTGAGACGAGGTAAGTTGTCTCTTCAGTTCCAGTTCAAGCTTATGCCATGTTTTAGATTTACCCTTGCAAGCTCGTACATTCAATGTACTAATGTCATTTGGCCTGCATCGTTTAATGATACAGATACAAGAGTTCAGGGTCATCAACTGGCGATTCGTTAATACCATCCCCAGTTCGAGCTAGCTTTGGTGAGCCTCCTTGTTTTCGGAGGATCCCTCATTTATTTTTGTCTTGTTATTTCAATTTTGTTAGGATGATCGAGAGTCTTGTCCCGACATCCCTCGTAGTATTAGAGACTTCATAGATAGATAGACAGTAGTAGTTCATGAGTTTTTTTCATTTCAGTTACTGATTTTTGAGACTTGAGTTACCTCTTTTGGCTAGTGAATGTTTTACTTTTAAAATATTCTGAGTATTTCTTTAAAGACTATGAGTAAAGCTTTACCTTTAAAGTTCTTGTCTTGTTGAGTAAGTCTTCCGCTGAGAGTTGAGCCATACCAAGGGTTCTTTTGGGGCCAACAATGGTTCTCGAGTGCCAGCCACGTCTAGGGTGTAGGCTTGGGGCGTGAAAATATTAAAAGTGAATTAATACCTGTCATTTTTAGTAATTTGACTCTCAAAAGCACTTTTTAAAAATGATTAGACAAACACAATCTACTTATCAAAAACACTTTTCAAATCAATTAGCCAAACACAAATTTTTTTTCAAATACATTTTTCTAAAAATCCATTTTAAAAAATACTTCTAAAAATAAGCTATTTTTATCATTAATGCCAAACAGGCTCTAAATATGATTTGTAACTTATTTGGAGATGTCTTTTTTTCTTCCTAATTATAAAGATTCATTCATTAATATATTTTACCACTTAACTTTCATATCATCATAATTAACAGAGTTTTAGGCTAAAAACATTTTGAACTATGACCCAAACTTGAAGTACATCCTTGTGTTACTAAAATAAACAAAAAACATCTGTTAACAATTGAAGAAAAGAATAAAAAATGAAGAAAAATCTCTAATAATGTTAAAACAAAAAAAAAGAAGAAAAAAATCTCTGGCCATTATATATCTTGCAGGAGACTGAAGAAATACTCCATTCATTGCATTTCAATGATTCTACACAATTGTGCATAACTGAATATTTATCAGATGAATTTTCTTTGGTTGTTGAAAAAAGAACATGAAGGTTTTTACAAGGTGAAAGATGGTTGGGCAGAAGGGACACAAATTGTAAAATTAAAAGAGAGAATAATGTGATTTTTGTGTAAGTCGTTTGTTTTTGACAGAAACTAAATAGAAGGATGATTATTGCAACTTTTGAATTGTTAACGGATGTTTTTTGTTTATCGTAGTAACACAAGGATGTACTTCAAGTTTGGGTCATAGTTCAGGAATATTTTTAGCCTAAAACTCTAATTAACTCAAAGACGAAAGATGAAAAAAAGTAACAATTCAAATCGAAAAGAATCAGTAAAGAAAGGGTTTAATAGATGGATTTAGGGGTGTGCATCGGTGGTTCGGTTTGATTTCATGTATTATCTGTTTGGTTTATCGATTTTTAGTTTTTAAATACGTTAAATCAATAACCAAACCAATAAGATATTTTTTATTGGTTTTTGATTTATCGATTTTGGTCCTTAAAGGTTCGGTTTTCGATTTAACCAATAAAATAATACTTATAAAACAAATATATGACTTCTCTAATAAATTTGACGTGATAATACAATAATATAACTTGAACAAATCTCAAATTGGCTCTTTCCAAATTAGTTCTTTCTAAGGCGGAATGTTACACATTATTACTAAGATATTTTTTTATCATACTTGCTTAGTGAATGATAATACATACATAAATAAAATATTAAGAAATCATGTCCAAGTAAATAAAAATAAAAAGAATACTTTTTACCTTCATGTACTTTTTTGTTACATGTTAGTTAATTTCACAACAAATATGATGATGAAGAGAAATGATAATGTTGAATGTGAATCTTCATGAAACTAAATATGAAATTATATAGGCAAAATAGAGTAAATGAAAAATTAAAGACTTGAGAATGAAATGAAACATTTCTTACCTTCATGCACTTTTTTTTTTGTTCTTGTTAGTTCATTCACAAACCAATATGATGAAGAAGAAAAGAATAATCTTGAGTGTAAATCTTCATGAAACTAAATATGAATTTATAGGCAAAATAAAGAAATATCATAAGACATTATAAACTTACAAATTTAAGTTTGGAGGTTATGGAAATATGAAAATTATGGGACTTCTCTAATAAATTTGACGTGATAATACAATAATATAATCACAAATGATCATAAAATAGAAACAATAACAACATACATGAAAAGAACTATACATGGTCGTTTGGTTGGGAACAAGTTATTCGAGGATTAATTATCCTGAGATAACTTATCCTACCATGTATATGTGATAACTGATAACTTATCACATCACTATGGTACAAATGGTGGGATAAGTTATCCCAAACATGGCAACCAAACAAGACAATAAATTTTTATTCCAAGACTTTTTTTTATCCCAAGACTATTTATTCTCATCCTTTATGCTAAACGACCCTTACAAGTGTAACACAAAGAGAAATTAAAAGGAATAGAGTTCTTATTTTACAAGTAAAACTAGTAAATTACTAGTCTTAATGGATTATTGGTTTATCCAATAACCCATTATTAAAAACCAATATCGAACCGATAACCCGATAATTTTTTTATAAAACCATTAAAAAATCGTTAACCAAATAACAATAAACCAATAATATTTTTTTCGATTCGATTTATCGGTCAATTTGATTTTTAAGCCCCTAAATAGATTTTCAGAGAAATTTAATATTTAAAATTAAAAGTGCATCATTTATTTTGAAGTTCTCATATGTCTCTTTGTCTAAAACCTCCTAAATAAGTATATTGAACCCATAATATAAAAAGAAAAAGAATATCACTGTCACAACGACAAAATGATATTGGTCATTAATTTTTCTCTTACACGTTACAACCATAGTTGACTAGTCTTACTTCCATCCTTAATTGGTAATTTTGAAATTGAAAAGTAGGGAGGGGGTGTTTTATGTCTAAGGTGAAAGAATCTTTTAATATATATTCAAATTAATCAGAGTAGGGAGGGGGTGTTTTATGTCTAAGGTGAAAGAATCTTTTAATACATATTCAAATTAATCAGACCTAAGAAAGTGACACCAAAGTGAAAAATCACCAATAAGAATTAGGGGTGGCAATAAGGCAGCATGAACATGAGCGGGGACAGGGGCGTAGCTACCCTTAGCCTAGGGTGTCCAATAGGACACCCTTCGTCGGAAAATTACATTGTATTTATAAGTAAAATAATACTTTAAATGGTTAAATAGCACATTTTGGACACCCTTGAAAAACAATAAAGTTTCTTAGCTTAGTGGTTTTAATCGTTCTGGACTTTTAAAAATAATTCAAAAATAAAAAATCTGTTATTTGACTTTTGATTTTTTTTTCTTTTCATTAAAAATTTAAAAGTAATTATTTAATTGAAAGTTAATAAGCAAATTCTATTTATTTATTTATGGGGAAAAGGGACAAATACACCTCCAAACTAACGTAAATGGTATGCAGATACCCTCCGTCATACTTTTGGGACATTGGTCCCCCTGCCGTTCAAAAACTAAAGCATATATGCCCTTCACTCTAACGGAAGGCTAAATAGGGACACGTGGCGTAATCTTATCCGTCGATTCGATATTTAATAAATATCGGATTTGTGGATAAGATTATGACATGTGTATGTCTATTAGTATAAAGGGTATATATGTTTTAGTTTTTAGACGGCAGCGGCACCAATATCTCAAAAGTATGACGAAGGGTATATTTGCATATCATTTACGATAGTTCGGGGGTATATTTGTCTTTTTCCCCTTTATTTATTCTATAAACTACTAAAAGTGAAAATGCTCCATATAGAATTTCTTTTAATATAACTCGTTTGATTTTACTCTTTATTTTTCATTTCTAGTTGTTAGCCATCAGAGGTTGAAATCTTGAAACATAAAAGTGATTTCACTCTGAATTGAATTTTCTCTCTCTCTCTTTTTTCTTTGACTGTTTACTTCCTATCAAATAAACGTGAACATTAAAGCTAAATATTACGTAGTTTGATTATAATTTTTTTTGTATATTTTTTAATTAAAAAAATAAATCATTAATGTTACGTAGTTTGATTTACAAAATTTAAGTGCACTCATTCATTAAATTATTTTTATTAGCTATGAAATTTTTAGACATCCTTCTTAAATTTTTTGGTTACGCTACTGAGTGGGGAGATTTTAAGGCTAGGTAGGATGGGGCGATTTAAAGGTTATGTGGGCGGATGGGATGCGGGGCAGATTGAAGTGATTTTTTTATAAACTAATGTGGGGCGGGGTGGGTTGCGTGTCTATACGATTTTATGCGAGTTCAAACTTCATTTTCATTTTTTACATGTTATAAGAGTAATAAAATATTATTTATTAAGATAATTTATTTAAGCTACTAAGATATTCAAGATAGTAAATAAAAATGGTTTAGTAAAACCTAATACAATTTCCTTCCCAATTGACCTTTAAACAATAAAATTTTAAATTATTATCTATTAAATCAATACAACATAATGAGAAATGATTTTTTATATATAAATTTTATTTTTAGCATCAAACTTAATTAAAAAAGATAAATATTCAAAAATTTATACGAGACAAGTTCATGTGGAACGATTTATGCGGGGCAGAGTAAAGAGAGTTGAAAATTAAAAAAAATTATGCAAAACAAAATGAAACAGATTAAATTTTTTTACGGATTAAGCTCAATCTACCTCGCCTCATTAGTATCCCTAATAAGAACAATGGTCCTTCCAGAAGAAAGATATTTTTGACAATTGGATAGATCTTTGCACCTTTTCTTTATGTCTATTTATAGTCCCTTCTATGCCCCAAACTTTTCAACAACCATCATTATTGTTGAGTTAGAAAAAATAAATAAGAAAATCTCCATTGTATAATATGAGCTGGTGGTGGTCTGGAGCTATTGGTGCTGCCAAGGTAATTCTTCTTTCTTTTTTCTCTCTAAAATCTTGCTTTAATATAATATGCTCCATTTGATTCCAAGATTTCCTTTGCTTTTTTTCAAAATTTAAAAGTTTTAAGCAAAGTGAAAACAAATTTGTCATAGTATGTAGTTACTATTATGTGGATCTAGTTTTTATAAAATTATGCAATAGTCTTTTTTGATGTATTACTTTTTTTGAAAATAAAGATGGCAGTATATTTTAGGATGATTATATCATATTATTGGTTGACATGCTTGTCCACATAGGGGCTATTTAGGTATTTCAATATTAGTAGCTTTATGATTATTTTACCAAATGAATGATGTTAGTGTACCTTTCTAGTGCTGGATACAAGAAATCAGCTAACATTTTTTGTCAAGGGAAAAGGATCAAAAATACCTCTCAATTTTGATTTATTAGTTAATTATGCTCTTACCGTTAAAGTAGAGTTATTTTTATCCTCGTCGTTAATAAATTTATCATTTTTACCCCCTCTATGGATAGAAATTCCCAAATTAATCAAAATTAACCTGAATTCTTTTAAACGACCCATCAGTCTCATCTTCAAATCCAATGTAACCCATTATAACAAATTCTCCAACTCACACCAAATTAAACCTCCAAGATTCAAATAAACAAAATATTGGATTGGATTGAACTTTGAAAAGATCGACAACTTTCCAAGTAATTTCATGGATAGCCATTGAATTGGAGTTGAGGATTTTTCTTCTTCTTCAATTGGAGCTGAAGTTTGAAGAACCAGAAGTTCCACCATTTCAAAAAAGAAAAGAAAAACCTTGAGCTTGATTCGATAATTGGAAGTCGCGAGTTAGGAATTTATTGTGAATGGATTCTGTTTCAATTTTTTTTTTTGTTGCTGATTCCATACCATTTCATGGTTATCCATTGATTAAAGCTCAATCGAAGGTCAAATTTGAAAAATTGAATTGCCGCAAATAAGCTTCGTTTTGAATGAATATTATTGCAAAAGATTGAAAACTTTTTGGAGAGTGTAGGTATGACATTTGAAATAATTTGGTGAAGGATTCCATGTTTTGAGGCTGAATTTCTTGAATAGGGTTATTTAGATCTGAGTCCATGGCCACGTTGTTCAATGTTGAAGGATGCTTGAGGGAAATAAATCACCATCGAGATATTGCTTCCGGGAATTTCATCTTGAATGACTCGATTGTCATACAAGATTTTAGAACAGAAATGGACTTTGGGTATTTTTTGCATAGGTGGAATCAACAAAATTAATAGAAAATAGTATTTGGTTGGCTTGGGGAAAATGAAAATGATATTTGGATTTTCTTAAAGGAAATAGATCTCCACGTTCCTTGCACTTCACCTCTGATGTTGTCCACAAAAATGTCTGCATACACACCTTGCACTGGATATTCATGGCCTTTTTGTTCGCGTCAAGTTGGCCTCCTTTTGCGCCTTTCATCTTCTCGATATTCTTCTCATGAGCCATCTTGGCTTTCTGACCGTTGCATCCACCCATTACTGCTGAAATGGACGTGAATTGAAACCCTAGAGATCTCTTTTGTTACAGGCGGAAAACAGTGGCCAGGATACGGCCCATTTGATTTGAATTGGATTTTAATTAAATGGGTTGTGGGTGATCGGGCTATTGAATATTTATTTTAAGCAGATAATTTTGATTGAAATTGGGTAATTGAAGTCAATTTGGGAGATTCAGTCTAAATCAGGGATATATGTGTTAAGTTTGTAGACGACGAGGGTAAAAATAACTCTATTTTAACGATAAGAGTATAATTAATTAATAAACCAAAGTTGAGGAATATTTTTGACAATTTTCCCTTTTTTTTAATTATTTCTGTGTCCCTCAGATGTATATACTCTCTGACTTGTGTGGGTCCATTTGCAACTTTAAATGCTGCTACATCTGCCCTTTTCTATTTATTTCTAAACTTAAATCTATAGTCCAATGATTATTTTTTTTGGAAAAAATGACAAATATAACCTCGAACTACCATAAGTAATATGCATATATCTTCGTTATATTTTTAAAACATTAATGCTCATGTCGTTCAAAAACTCGAACATATATATTCTTCACCATTAATTTTACAATTGTTTTTTTAGTGAGGACATAATCAAAAATCATTTCTTAGTTTTAGATTGAACAAAAAAGGCTTTTAAAAGTGATCAAAATTATTATGCATAAAGTGAGATGCAATGTTAAATTTTTTGTTTTAAATTGAAAATGAATAATATGTTTTTACACTCCTTTAATCTTTATTCTTTAGGTACTTTGAATAATATTTCTCCCAAAATTGGCTATTCAATTTCTTACCTAATTTCTTAAAATGTTAATTACTCCCTGACAATATTTTATCTACAAAACATATTAGTGGTGAAATAAAAAACTTCAAAGACTAACTTTTTAAAAATGAAATATACATGTGATACTATTAAAAAGAGTAAAATCGATTTATATTATTTAAAAATTATATTAAAAAACATTATCATATAAATTACATTAATTAATAATTAAAGATAAATATAAAATAATATAAAACTTGGTATATTCTCTAAATTTCTATTATGATATATAAAATAAGATCGGAAAAATAACATATATTGAATCTACAGAAGCAGTTCTCCCTGTGCTGTCGGCTTACAAATTGGGGGTATTTTTGGTACTTCAAAAATTATTTTGTTTTAGTTCTATTAAACTTTATTTTTGGGAAAAGACATAGATTATTTTTTGAATTTATCTCGAAAAGTCAATTATACGTTTAAACTATTATGACAACTTATAACACATCTTTACTGTTTAACAGTGAATTAATTTATCCCCTAAAATTGACGCGACAAAAAAATAAAAAATAAATTAAAAAGATGAGCGTCCGATATAAAAATTAAAGTAAAAAAAATAAAAAATAAAAAACCCTCCTTCCCGACCCCTCATATCTCTTCTTCTTCACACCCCACCCTCTTCTTCTTCACACCCATCAATTATCCTCTTCATCTTCACACACCACCCATTAAAAAATCAAAAATATCAAAATAGTTACTTGTTGAATAAAAGAAAAAGAGAGGAAGAGAGATAAATGTTGAGGAATGAAACAGAAAGAGCACTTCATAAAGCTCCATCAGAAATTTCTCTGACTGAAGTCTGCACAAGTCAGATTCAAATAGTATCGGTGTATTGAATATCTTTACAGGCGGTATTTTGTATACTATATTCTCATACAGGAAAAAAACTAAACTAATTTATAATCCTTAAGCATTTAAAGAACTTGAACATGCCTAAACTGATATTGTTCTTTGGAATTATGATCAATTAAAAAAATCTAGAGATCTTCCTTAACAACATGACCAAAAATTGAACAATAGTGTTTCTAATCGGGAAGAATATAGAAAAACAAGCACTGCAACACGATTCGATTTGACTTTTAAAACAAAGAATAAATAATTGATAGTGAAAGTGGCCGGCCATGATTTTTCCGGTAAGATGAGAGATGAAGTGGGTGAGATTTAGTGATAAAGAAGATATAATTATTAGAGATTTTAAATAATTAATTAGTGTAAAATATAGTTAACAAAAGTAAAGTTAATTAATAAAGAAAAATAAAAATAAAAATGATATAAAAAATTATAATTTATGGCATGGCGCTGACATAACGTGTGTAATACACCACATACTATTAGAGTGGTGTTACATGTTTCAAGATGATATTAAATTCATTTTTAAGTAATAAAGATGTGTAATAGGTCGTAATGATAGTTTAAGCGTGTAACTGACTCTTCGGATCAAGTTCAAGGGGAAATCTATATTTTTTCCCCTTTATTTTTCTATGCATGCACCTTATCCATTGTGGACAAAAAAATCATACTATTTTCAAATTTTTTTTGGGAAAAAGATCTGAAATATATTCAAACTTTAATCGAAATTGTTGTTACGATACTGAACTTTGGAAATGACCTTTTACCCCTCTGCACTATTTAATAGTGTATTTTAAATGTATATATGTGTCCGCGTGAATATCATAAATATTGCATCATTATAAATAGTAATGTGTCTATGTGGGCACATATATACTTTTAAAATACAATATTAAATAGTGCAGGAGGTTAAAAAGTCTTCCATAAAATTTGATATCGTAACAATAATTTCAATCAAAGTTTGAGTATTTTTCAAACTTTTTTTTTTTTTAAGTATACCTCTTGCATTTTCCTTCATATATGTGTCAACCTTTCTCCTTTATCTTTCGATGAGTTTTGTGGGCCGGCACTTCATTTTCTTATATACTTCCTATTTAATTGTTATATAATTAATACTAACTTATAATAGGGAGTTTCAAAAGTTATAGTCTTTAAATTTATTACTTATTTCTTTAGTTTTTATATATTAATTTTTTTTATAAAAAAATATTAAATTATTTCATAATTAATAATTTAAAATATAATAAATTTAATTGACTCTTGAAATTTTATTAGTGTCACAAAAAATGGAGAGAAAACATTAATTGTATTGTTTGAAATGACGAAAAAAGTATTGTAAATCACTTTAAAAATATATATGTGCCACATAAATTGGGATAAGAAAACTAATATACATTATTTGAAAATTACACAAAAAGTACTATAAATTATTAACGACTTAAAATATTTAGCACATATAAAGAGTCTGATTGTTTCTCAAAATTTTATTAGTGCCACATAAATGAAGCAAAGAGAATAAAAAGTATTGTTTACTATATATA
>JAJOOH010004453.1:0-75392 GCA_029582605.1 Solanum gracilifrons
CCCCCCCCCCCCCCCCCCCCCATTCAAGATTGCCAAGGCAGACCTATCATTGTTCAGTTTGTAGTAACCTCTCCTAGGAGGATTCCACTTCATGTGGATTCTTTGGTTGATAGGAGCCAGAAACATTGCTTCTATGTGGATGGTACTCATGACAAGGACGATGTTATTTTTGTGGTTGAAAAGGTTATTATTGCGATTTAAACAAATATTCAAAAAGCAAAAAAGGGAGGATGTTTTCCCAAGTCTTCCCCACTAAACGTGTTAGCATCAATAGAGTAGTGAGTGGGAGTTTATTGGACTAGGTTTGACGCAAGCCGAGTTGTTCATCAAAACCTTACACACAAAGTGTAACACCCCGAAACATTTTTGAGCTAAGACTCGAACCGCCCTTCGTTGTGAGTAGGATTTTACCAAGGAATTTAAATTTTCTTAAGTATTAAGGTCACTAGATGTAGTACCTTGAGTTCCAAAAAGAACTAAAGAGAATTCATTCAAGTTATTCACAAGTTCTTTTAAGTCTTGGGTCAACTTCAAACGACCATAACTTTTAGCACATGATGAGTTAGGTGGCCCATAAGATATCAATTTAAAGTTCTTTGAATTATCTTTCCAACGCCACCGAGTTTGCTAAGTTTCGAGTTTGGATGAGTGAGATAAGCCCTTATGAAGTCAGGTTGTCGAGTTAAGGAAAGTTACCCGAAAATAGTGAGGGGTATTTTGCTCTTTTTCTTACCCAATCAAATTTAATTCATTTTTAGTAAGGTTTTAGGGGCCTAAACTTAATTATTTCAGTTTTATAATCCCAATCTACGCTTAGAGACGAGAGGGAGTTGCTCGGATGGTAAGCACCCCTCACTTCCAACCCGAAGGTTGCGAGTTCGAGTCACAAAGGGAGCTAAAGGGGTGGGAGCTCCTAGGGAGGGTAAAAAAAAATCAAAAAAAAAAATCTACGCTTAGAGTTTTAGTTGAGAGTTCAAGAAAAGAAAAGAAGAGAAAGAGAAGAAAAGAAGAAACGATCAAAGCGTTCGTCGAGATTCTTGAGTTTTGTTGCGGATTTTCGCCATGGGTTTGATACCAAAGAGGTATGTAAGTTTCTCATAGTGTTGGGTTCGTTTACCCACACGCCAATCATGTTATTTTCAGCAAAGTTTCATTCTTGAAGTTGAAGAATTTGAGTTCTTGATTTGGTTCTTGAAAGTATTGTTTCCGCTCTTGAATTAGGATGGGTTTGATGAATTCTTGAGATAAAAGTTAGTGAATTGAGGTGGTTTGGAGTAGATTATCATATACATAAGTTGAGTATTTGAATCTAAGTGATTGGGAAAGAAACCATTCGATTCTAGGCGAATTAAGGTCGAAAAACGAGTAAGAAAAGATCGGGTAGGATTTAAGGAGCAGGTCCGTGTCGTGGACTTATTCCCCCAGTGATATTTCCCTCTCCACGTCGCAAAGAGAACGCGGACTCCACAGTTTCAAAAATTATTTCGCGACCAAATATTATCATTAATCTCCGCGTCGCGGACTTACTCCCCAAATAGTGTTTTTCAACCGTTTCTCATGATTAACTATCTAAAACACTTTTAATCATCACGATATATTTCATATCATAAATCATAACCTTGAATTTATAATTCAAAGTCAAGGTAGAGTTAAGAGTTAAAGTCTTGAGAGTTCTTCCGAACATTTTGAGAAAGTCCCTTTGAGTCTTTTGAGGAATCTTCTACAATTTCTAATAACTTGTTTCAAGACTCGAACAAGTGGGTATGAGAATGTATTCGCGAGTCTACATTATCATCACAAGATCCTTCATATCATGAATCATAACTCTTGAATCCATAATTCAATTCAAGAGAGAGTTAAAAGTAGAGTTTAAGAAAGTCTTTGAGTTCAATTGTGAATCCTTTGAGATCAACTATCGATTTGAGCTAAGTTTTGAGGAAGTAAGTATGAGAATAAGAGGATTCATATACATGAGTTCCATTTTATTATGTAGACCCTTGAGTCGAGTCGTTCATGCCCATAAATTCCGCATGAACTCCCTAAGTTGAGTATCTTTGAGAGGAGTAGTATTCTCAAGTTCTAAGTCTTGAGTGTTGAGTTCCTAACCCTTTTGAGTTGAATTGTTCATGCCCACAATTCCACATGAACCTTATGAGTTGAGCATTCTTGAGATGAGTAGTATTATGAAGTCCTTGAGTTGAGTTGTTCATGCCCATAATTCCTCATGAACCCTCTGAGTTTAGTATTCTTTGAATGAGTAGTATCATTGAAGTTATTGAGTTCTGAGTTGTTGAATTCCGAGTATTGAGTTCTATGTATGGTTATTGAAAATTTTGAATTGAGTCGTTCACGTCCATAATTCGGCATGAACCTTACTTTGAGAAATCTTTTACAAATTTTTCTAAACTTGTTTTAAGACCTGTGTTCTTGAGTATGAGAAGAGTTAAGCTTCATATTTCAAAATGAATATATGGGAATTAAGTATTCCGAAGAGTAAATGTTTTCACGTTTAAAAGAGGATGAAACTGAGATTTCCCAAAAGAATTTAAGAGGAGTTTTTGAGTACTATCTCTTTTCAGAGAAATATTTTGAGTAATAATCTAAAACCAGAGGAACAATTATGTTTTTAAACATATGAGCTAAGTAAATTTTTGGAGTAGTATTGAGCACCGATATGGGGGAGAGTTCAGATAACTCACAACCCTCATAAACCATGTAGACAACGTGGGTAGAAAGAGTCATACTTTTTGGATGATTCCTTAATGCTTTTTAGCATAGAATAGTGGATCCACTTAGTGAGTATGTCTTATACCCTGGCAAAGTATAGAACAATTCTGGCAGCGTGAGTGAGACGTTGTATCATCACATAGCTCATAGTGATGGTTGTCAGTTAGATAATCTCCCACAAAGTTATATTTTGTATTTTTATATACAAACTGAGTTATTATTGTATTCTTAAGTACATTGAGTTGCTATATTCTGTTTTAAAAGCTTTCCATATATTGCATGTTTTGTTGCTACTTTATCTTGAGTTGAATATCTAGAGTTGAGTATCTAGAGTTGAGTATCTAGAGTTGAGTATCTTGAATAGAGTATCTTATCCTTGAGTACATCTGAGTTGAGTATCTTATTCTTGAGTACTTATGAGTTGGGTAAGTTTTAGTACCTTTGAGTATTCCTTGGGTTGAGTTGAGTTTGAGAAGAGGTAAGTATGTTCTTTTCCACTAGTTCAAGCTTATGTTTATGCTTTAGAATTCCCCTTACATGCTTGTACATTCCATGTACTGATACCATTTGGCCTGTATCGTTTTATGATGCAGATACATGTATTCAGGGTCATCAACAGAAGCTTCGTTGATACCACTTGTAGTTTGAGTTGGCTATGGTGAGCCTCCTTGCTTCCGGAGGGTTCCACTTGTACTTTCAGTTTCTTAGGATGTCGTGGGTCTTATCCTGACTTCTATCTTTGTTAGTTATAGGCTTCATAGATAGATAATAGAGTTTGAGAAGTTTGTTTCATTTATTCTGTTAAATGTTTTAAAGAATTGAGTTGCCTATTTCTGGCAAGTTGACTATACTATTTTATGCAGTGTTAATCTTTTGAGTTAAAGATTGTGTAATTGAGTTCAGTGAATTCTATTCAGTTTTAAGATTTGTATTCTTGAGATAGTCTTCCGCTTGTAGTCAGCCAGGATGAGAGTTTGCTTGGGGACCATTAATGGTTCTCGAGTGCCGGTCACGTCCAGGGTGTAGGTTCGGTTCGTGACAAACTTGGTATTAAAGCACAGAGTTCAGGTGTCCTAGGGTGTCTATGAAGCCCTGTCGGTACGATCTTGTTTATGGTTGTGAGGCCCCCACTTCTATAAATTAGGGACTACATACATTTAGGAAAAGTTTCCCTTCTTTCAAACTCTTAATCGTGCAATAGAGCTATGTCATAGAGATTTATTCATACTCATGCGTTTCTCAGAATCATTCGACTACCCATCATAGTAGAGGTGGTTTAAAAGGAAAGCCCAAGATCCTTATGGATGAGTTGTTTGTAGAAAGTCATGAGGAAGTCATGAGACTGCAAAGGGGCTTGAGAGCAGCCTACGAGTGAGTAACTATTGAGTTTCAAGAGAATGCACTCATATTCATATGAATCATGTGTTTGAGCAAAAAGTCGAGTTGTACTCTCTTCTCTAAATCTTGTTTCAGATGAGATTCTTATGAGGAAGTATGTTTAGAGCATGGGTAGTATTTTCGCTCGAAAGGATAGCATGAGTTACAAGATCATGAGCAGTAGTAGTGAAAAGGCCCAAAGTTAGAGGAAAGTATGCAGAGGTTTGGTAATCTAAGGAGAGGAGATAGTGATGGGGAAGATTATGTTATTGCAATCATGCACCCAGTCAGTTATAAGTGACGAGTTCCTTTATGAGTAGAATAAGGAATAATAAAGTTGTAGAGAGTTCTTGATAGAAGGAAAGGGAGTAGTTACTAGTCAAGATAAGTTAGAGTCTATTGTTAACTAGAATAGAGCTGATGTCGATGTGTCATCGTGTTAGAGGAGACTAAATATAGGTGTATAGCAGAGTAGTCATGAAGTGATAGACCCACGCTAGGCTTATGAGTTTTTCAAAGGAGAACAACATAGTATTCAGAGGATGGTAGAACTATTTGAAAGATAATGCGCAGTAAGTGAGTAAATAGTATTTAAGTTCTGAAATGGAATGTGATAGTGATTTGTGAGTGTAGAGACTAAGAGGTAAGGATTGCCTACTTGTCATAAGGTCCTTTGGGACAAGTGTTTCTGAATTTGTATCTAGTAGTTGTAAGTTAATATAGTAAGTGAGCAATCATATTGATATTCGGGTTTAGTAATAAACATTAAGTTTGCATTTGAGATGAGTGTCATGATCAAAATAATGGCAACATGAGGGTGATGATGTTAGTTTTGAGATTTGATCCAGAAGACTTAACATAGAGCATGTGAGAAATTGAGATGTTAGCTGCAATTATTATGAGTGGTACAAATGAGAGACCCTTACCTTTAGATTAGGGCAGTGAAATGTGGCTAAGTCATAAGAGTAACAAGAGCATTAAGAGGTGTACCGAAATGGTATGTAATTAGAAGAGGTCAAGAGAAACACCTTAGAGAGAGGTCTTAGTACCTGCTTATGGAGAGTTCGATAGTCATGAGATAAGCTTCTCCCGATTGTTGGAGTAAAAGAGGATGTAGACCAGTTTAGAGATGATAGAATAGGTCTATAACTTTCAAGTGTCAGCTTTAGACCTAATGGGGAGATGACAAGATGAGAAATCAAGACAAGTGTTTGAGAATAAGATAGTAATGAGTTCCAAAGAGTTTGGGGGATATCTTTTTAGAGGTCCTTTTAATAATTGAGTGATGTTAGAAAGAGAAGGTTAATGATCTTATCGTGATAGTGATGGTGTGTTTATTCCATCTAAGGTTATAAATGAGGAGGAATGAGGTTTTGCTATGAGAAATAGCTAAATGAGAGCCCTTAGTTAGTTCCGAATAGTAATACGGGAAATTCTAGTTGGTATGAAAGAGATGATAAGAGTAACCCCGTTCCCTACCCAGTTCAGTTGTCATTCGAGGACGAATGATCCCAAGGGGGAGATATTGTAACATCCCAGAAATTTTTTGAGCTAAGACTTGAACTGTCCTTCGTTGTGAGAAGGATTTTACCAAGGAGTTTAAATTTTCTTAAGTATTATGGTCACTAGATGTAGTACCTTGAGTTCCAAAAAGAACTAAAGAGAATTCATTCAAGTTATTCGTAAGTTCTTTCAAGTCTTGGGTCAACTTCAAACGACCATAACTTTTAGCACAAGATGAGTTAGGTGGCCCAAAAGATATCAAATTAAAGTTCTTTGAATTATCTTTCCAATGGCACCAAGTTTGCTAAGTTTCGAGTTTGGATGAGTGATATATGCCCTTTTGAAGTTAGGTTGTCTAGTTAAGGAAAGTTACCCGAAAATAGTGAGGGGTATTTTGGTCTTTTCCTTGCCCAATCAGATTTAATTCATTTTTATTAAGGTTTTAGGGGTCTAAAATGATTTCGTTCAGTTTTATAATCCTAATATACACTTAGGGTTTTAGTTGAGAGTTCAAGAAGGGAAAATAAGAGAAAATAGGAGAAAAGAGGAAAGGAACAAAGCGTTCGTCGAGATTCTTGAGTTTTGTTGCGGATTTTTGCCATAGGTTTGTTCCCTAAGAGGTATGTATGTTTATCATAGTGTTGGGATTGTTCACCCACACGTTAATCATGTTATTTTCAGCGAAGTTTTGTTCTTGAAGTTGAAGAATTTGAGTTCTTGAAAGTATTGTTTCCGTTCTTGAATTAGGATGGGTTTGATGAGTTCTTGAGATAAAAGTTAGAAAATTGAGGGTGGTTTGGAGTAGATTAGCATGTACTTAAGTTGAGTATTCGAATCTAGGTAATTGGGAAAGGAACCATTCGATTCTAGACGAATTAGGGTCGAAAAACGAGTAACAAAAGATTAGGCAGGATTTAAGTGTAACACCTCATATCCTAGACAATAAAGAATGCAGATTTCAAAAGTTACAGGTGCCACCGATGGGCACCACCCACGGACCGTAGGTGGGGTTCGTGAATGGCCACCTGCAACTCCCTCTCAGGACCCATAAGAAAATATTCTAAGGGTCGACCCACGGCGGGACCTACGGACCGTAGGTCAGACCAAGGGTCGTGGTCCTGGTTCGTGGATCGAGACCCCAGATTTCAATTCTTTGAAATCCAACGGCAGTTGACAGGATGTACCATGGGTCAGTCCACGGACCATCGGTTGGCCCCGACAGCTTTTAAGTCAGGGGTCGTTTGGTCTTTTTCCCTATGTGTTGGACCTCTAAACTACGTTGTTTACCCCCTAAACTATGTCGTTTTAGTCAGTTTTTGCCTAGTAACTTGATTAGAACTTACCCTAGTCAAATCATTACCCAAATATTCATCAAGTTGAACGGAAAGAAGAAGAAAGAGTCGATCAAGACCTCTCGAAGAACGCAACAAGTTTTCTTCAGTTCCAGCCCTGAAATCGAAAGATTCCTTTGCAAATTTCTCACCACGTATGTGGGATTTCACTAGTGGGTTCCTTTCACCCATTAGGTCCCTAGAATCCAGTCAGATTCTTGATTCTCTATATCATGTTAGACCTAGTGTTTCTAGAATTTCAGAAGTTATGTTGTGATTCAGTTGTTAGACTAATACTAATCAGAATATCATGTTTTTGTGGAATTGTTGCTTAGTTCTTGCTTGAAACTCAGAACCCTAGTTGTGTAGATTCGTTTAGTTCATGAATTACACTTTCTAGGTCAGTTTATTCAGATATACATGCCTCAGTTAAGAATGTTTCATTATTAGTATATTAATGTTGCATTTTCAGTTAGCATGTTAGTATTTTGAGCTATTCAGTATTTCAGAAATTCAGTCATAATGTGTTATTTACATAATCAGTTGAGAGTAGGCTTAATACCTAGTGTACTAAGGGTCAGTCACCCTCATAGTCCCAGAAGTACGTGCCCCCATATGATAAGTCCCCTCTGTGGGCAACATATTAAGTGATCATGTTAGTCATGCCTTTATACCCTTGGCAAGGTATATTGGGTCCTCTCGATGGGGCTATACATTGGAATCCACGGATAGATCTCATAGTTTTTTGTCGGTTAACAGTAGCTCCCACAGCAAGATTCTAGTGCATTGACTAGGTTATTAGTATAGTTTAGTATTCAGTCTCAGTATATCATGTACTTGGTCATTGCATTCAGTTAGCTTAGTATTCAATATTTTTATCAGTATTTCTATCATGTTCAGATTATATCATTGCTTTATTGCTTTGTTCAGTTATAAAATTTATTCATCTTTATCTTATCTTGCATGCTCAGTACCTTTCAAGTACTGACGCATACTCTGCGCTACATCTTCTAGTGATATAGGTTCAGGTCCTCAACATTCAGATCACGCATAGATCTGTTCTCGATCTCCAGCTCTGCAGTATCAGTGATGAGTCTTCATTCTTCGAGGACGATTGACGTGTCTTTTATTCAGTCATTTTGTTTTATTTTCAGTGTTTACTAGAGTTAGCCGGGGGCATGTCCCAGCATCTCTAGTCAGTTAGAGGCTTTAATTTAGACATAGTTAGATTCAGTTTTAGTTTGAGTTTGATCTTTTAGTTGTTATTGAACTCTCAGTTTTTTATACATTCAGACATAAAATGGGTATTCCCCGTCATTTTTCATTATGACATGTTTTAAGATTCCGCATAGTACATCTATTTTCATTAAATCATTAAGTATGCTTATGATATGTCAGCTCAGGGTTAGCTTGGGATCACTCGTGATCCTAGGTCCCGTGTTAATGTCTAAGGGGTAGCCTCGCGGCGTGACAAACTTGGTATCAGAGTACTAGGTTCAGGAGTCCTAGGATGTTTGAAAAGACGCACTAAGTAGAGTCCTTTTTCATGAGTATGAAGCGTGCCACACCTATGAAGGGTAGGCTATGAAGTGTTTTAGGAAAAACTTTACTTTCTTGATATTTTTATCGTGCATTGGTAAGATCTCTCTTTCTAATCAATCGTTATGCATTTTCATATCATGCCTCCTCGTAGAGCTTACCCCAGGAATGCTAATGCCCGCAACGCTAACACAACTCCTCCAATCCCAGATCAGGAAGTTTTGAATGTAGAGTTTCGGAACGCCATTCAATTTTTGGCCCTGAGTGTAGCCAACTAGAACAATCAGTAGGTTCCACTTCCTGCAACTGCTAGTGGTGGATCAGCGGCACCTAGGGTCCGTGATTTTGTTAGGATGAACTCACCGGTGTTTCTAGGGTTGAAAGTTAGTGAGGATCCCCAAAACTTCAGTGATGAGGTCAAGAAAATCTTTGGAGTGATGCAGGTGACAGGAAATGATAGGGTAGAGTTGGCGTCCTACCAGCTTAAGTATGTGGCTCACATATGGTTCACACAGTGGAAAGACAACATGGGTGAGAATGTCACTCATGTGACTTGGGAGTGTTTTACCGGAGCTTTTCTGGACAGGTTCTTCCCAAGAGGGTTGAGAGAGGCTAAGGATCAGGAATTCATGAATTTGAGGCAAGGTTCCATGACAGTCCAAGAGTATGGACTTAAGTTCACCCAAACTCTCCAGGTATGCTCAACACATGGTTGCTGATTCCAGGGCTCAGATGAGTAGGTTTCTATTTTGGGTATCTGACTTGGTAGGAACAAACTGTAGAAATTCTATGTTACTAAAATATATGAACATCTCTAGGCTCATGACTTATGCTCAACAGGTTGTGGGAGATACGCTTAGGGAACAAGCTAAGGACAACAAAAAGGCTAGGATAGGCAACTATGAGTATCCCCAGAAGAAATTGGGTGGTGGAAATCGCTAGTTGTTTGAGCAAAAATCTTCAGCCCCAGCACCTTCATCAGCTAGTGTTTGATCCTCCAGGTTTTGACAGGATCATAAATGTAGGACATTAGGCTCTAAGTCTTAAGGAAGTGCTACGGTTACTAGGACCTACCCAACTTGTCCAAAGTGTGGTAAGAACCATTTGGGTAAGTGTCTTGTAGGGAAAGATGGATGTTTTGGGTGAAGTCAGACTGGTCACAGATTGAGGGATCGCCATTTTTCTAAACAGGGTTAGAGAGGTAACAATAGTAGGGCTCAGTCTACAACTTCAGCAACACCAACAGATCGCCCGACTCAGCAGGTAACTCATCTGGTACAGGTGGCGGTCAGCGCCATAACAGGTTGTATGCTCTCCAAGCTCAGGTTAATTCTCCTTATGTGGTTACTGGTACATTGCGAGTCTTTCATTTAGATGTTTATGCTTTGTTAGATCCAGGGACTACTCTTTCCTTTGTAACTCTTTATATCGCAGTAAACTTCAATGTCAGTCCAGAAACTCTTTTAGAACCCTTCTCAGTCTCTACTCCAGTCGGTGACCCAGTTATAGCTAGACGGGTATACAAAAACTACCCTGTCTGTCTCTTAGAAAGTCACCTCAACAGATATTATAGAGTTAGAAATGGTAGATTTTGATATCATTCTAGGCATGGATTGGTTACATTCTTGTTATGCCTCAATCGATTGTAGAACTAGGATTATTAATTTTTTCAGTTTCCAGATGAACCAATCTTAGAATGGAAGGGTTGTCCTGGAAATTCTCAAAGATCGCCCGTTATTCGCTAAGTTTAGCAAATGTGAGTTTTGGTTGCAATGTGTTGCTTTCCTTGGTCATATAGTGTCTATCGAAGGGATCTGAGTGGATTCTCTAAATATAAAAGCATTGAAACAATGGCCCAGACCTTTCTCTCCTATAGATATCAGAAGTTTCTTGGATCTAGCGGGTTATTATTGAAGATTCGTGGAAGGATTTTCATCCATAGCTTCTCCATTGACTAGGTTGACTTAGAAAAAGGTTAAGTTCTAGTGGTCAGATAATTGTGAGAAGAAATTCTCAGAACTGAAAACTAGGTTGACTACAACTCCTATTTTGACTCTACCAGAGGGTTCAGACGGTTATGTGATCTATTGTGATGTATCCAGAGTCGGCCTAGGTTGTGTGTTGATACAATGTGGTAAGGTTATAGAATATAATTCTAGACAGCTTAAGGTGCAGGGGAAGAACTATCTGACTCATGACCTCGAGCTTGCAGTCGTAGTATTTACCCTAAAGATTTGGAGACATTACTTGTATGGTCTTCACATAGATGTGTTCACATATCATAAAAGCCTCTAATATGTGTTCACCCAGAAAGAGTTAAATCTTCGCCATAGGAGATGGCTTGAGTTCCTCAAGGACTATGATATGAATGTACTTTACCATCCTGATAAGGCCAATGTAGTAGCTGATGCTCTTAGAAAACTATATATGGGTAGTGTAGCGCATGTTGAGGAATAAAGGAAAGAACTAGCAAAAGATGTTCACCGGCTTGCCTGTCTGGGAGTTTGCCTTATGAGCATATCAGATGGTGGTGTAACGGTTTAGAATGGGTAAGAATCTTCATTGGTAGCGGATGTTAAGGAAAGACATGACAATGATTTTATATTGCTTCAATTGAAAGGTGCATTTCATCAGCAGAAGGTTGAGGTTTTCTCCCAAGGGGGAGATGGTGTGCTTTGCTACCAGGGTCATTTATGTGTTCCTAATGTGTGTGAGTTGCTACAACAGATCCTTACAGAAGCCCATAACTCCAGGTATTCTATTCATCCAGTGCCACTAAGATGTACCGTGATCTGCGGGAAGTCTTTTGGTGGAATGGCATGCAAAGGGATATAGCTAATTTTGTGGCTAAATGCCCTAATTGTCAACAAGTGAAGGTAGAACACCACAAACCAGTATGTATGACTCAAGATATTAAAATTCCTATATGGAAGTGGAAAGTGATCAATATGGAATTCATTACAGGTTTACCTCGTACTCGCAGACAGCATGACTCCATTTGGGTTATAATAGACAGAGTTACTAAGTCCGCTCATTTCTTGGTTGTCAAGACTACAGATTCAGTGGAGGACTACACCAAGCTTTACATTAATGAGATAGTTAGGTTGCATGGGATTCCTTTGTCTATCATCTGAGATAGAGGTCCTTAGTTTACCTCTCATTTCTGGAAGTCATTTCAGAAAGGTCTTGGTAGTCAGGTTAATCTTAGCACAATATTTAATCCACATACGGATGGTCATGAAGAGCGTACCATTCAGACCTTAGAGTACATGTTGAGAGCTTGCATGATCGACTTAAAGGGTAGTTGGGATGATCACCTTCTTCTTATAGAGTTCGCCTACAATAATAGTTACCATTCTAGCATTCAGATGGCCCCTTATGAGGCATTGTATGGGATCAAATGTAGGTCTCCAGTTGGGTGGTTTGAAGTAGGTGAAGCAACCTTGATAGGGCCAGATTTGGTTAATGATGCTATGAAAAAAGTTCAGCTCATTAGAGGTAGACTTAAGACAGCCTAGAGTTGCGAGAAGTCCTATGCATATGTAAGAAGAAGGGACTTGAAGTTCCAAATTGATGATTGGGTTTTCCTGAAAATGTCACCTATAAAGGGGGTGATGAGATTTGACAAGAAAGGGAAGCTCAATCCTAGATATGTAGGCCCTTATAGGATTTTGAGAAGAATTGGTAAAGTGTCTTATGAGTTAGAGTTGCCAGCAGAACTAGCAGTAGTGCATCCGGTCATTCACATTTCGTTATTGAAGAAGTGTATGGGTGATCCAACATCCATAGCACCATTGGAAAGTGTGGCTGTGAAGGATAATCTCACTTATGAGGATGTGCCAGTTGAGATTCTTGATCGTCGAGTTCGAAGGTTGAGAAACAAGGAAATCGCTTTAGTGAAGGTTTTGGGGAGGAGTCAGTACATAGAGGGAGCTACTTGGGAAGCATAAGCATCCATGAAGGCCAAGTATCCTCACCTCTTTCCTTCCAATTCCATTCCAGCTTCAGGTAATAGTTCCTTTCCAGTCTTATAGTTACTCATGCGTAGATTCAGTCTTAGTATCATGTTCCTTCAGTTATAATTGCATTATCAGCGTATATGGATGTTCTTGGAACTTAGTTTAGTCAGATTTCAGTTTCCAGTACTTAGTGGTAGGGTTTGCATCTCCTTCCCTCCATTTTTCAGCTAGTTTAGTCTTCATTCGAGGACGAATGTTATCAAGGTGGAGATAATGTAATACCCCGTATCCTAGAGAGACCATAATGCAGATTTCAGAAATTCCAGGTGCCACCGATGGGCACCACCACGGACCGTAGGGTGACCCACGAAGAGTAGGTGGGGTCCGTTGATGGCCACCTGCACCTCCATCCCAGGACCCAGAAGAAAATATTCTAAGGGTCGACCCACGGCCGAACCTACGGACCGTAAGTCAGATCATGGGCCGTTGTTCTAGTCTGTGGATCGAGACCCTAGATTTCCATTCTCTGAAAGCCAACGATGGTTGACAAGATGGACTGTGGGTCAGTCCACGAACCGCTGATCAGTTCGTCGGTTGTCCCCGATAGCTTTTAAGTCAGGGGTTGCTTGGTCTTTTCCCTATATGTTGGACCCCTAAACTATGTCATTTAACCCCTAAACTACATCATTTTAGTCACTTTTAGCCTTGTAACTTAATTAGAACTTACCCTAGTAAACTCATTCTCCAAAAAAACATCAAATGAAAAGAAAAGAATGAGAAAGAGTCGACCAAGCCCTCTCCAAGAACGCAACAAGTTTTCTTCAATTCCAGCCCCAAAATCAAAAGATTTCTCCATGAATTTCGTCAGCAAGTATGTGGGATTTCACTAGTGGGTTCCTTTAACCCATTAAGTCCCTAGAATTCAGTCAAATTCTTGATTCTCTATATCATGTTACACTTAGGGTTTCTAAAATTTCAAAATTTATGTTGTGATTCAGTTGTTAGACTAATCCAAATCAGAATATCATGTTTTCGTGGAATTGTTGGTTAGTTCTTGCTTGAAACTCAGAACCCTAGTTGAATTTAGTTCATGAATTACACTTGCTAAGTCATTTTATTCATATATACATGCCTCAGTTAAGAATGTTTCATTATCAGTATATTAATGTTTCATTTTCAATTAGCATGTCGGTATTTTGAGCTATTCAGTATTTCAGAAATTCAGTCATAATGTGTGATTTACATTATCAGTGTATATGGATGTTCTTGGAACTTAGTTCAGTCAGATTTCAGTTTCCAGTACTTAGTGGTAGGGTTTGCAGCTCCTTCCCTCCATTTTTCAGCTAGTTTAGTCTTCATTCGAGGACGAATGTTATCAAGGTGGAGATAATGTAACACCCTGTATTCTAGAGAGACCAGAATGCAGATTTTAGAAATTCCAGGTGCCACCGATGGGCACCACCACGGACTGTAGGGTGACCCACGGATCGTAGGTGGGGTCCGTGGATGGCCACCTGCACCTCCCCCTAGGACCCAGAAGAAAATATTCTAAGGGTCAACCCACGGCCGAACCTACAGACCGTAAGTCAGATCATGGGCCGTTGTCCAGGTCTGTGGATTGAGACCCCAGATTTCCATTCTCTGAAATCCAATGACGGTTGATACGACGGACCATGGGTCAGTCCACAAACTGTCGGTCAGTCTGTCGATTGACCCCGATAGCTTTTAAGTCAGGGGTCATTTGGTATTTTCCTTATGTGTTGGACCCCTAAACTACATCGTTTTAGTCACTTTTAGAATTGTAACTTAATTAGAACTTACCCTAGTAAAATCGTTCTCCAAAAAATCATCAAATAAAACGAAAAGAAGGAAGAGTTGACTAAGCCCTCTCCAAGAATGCAACAAGTTTTCTTAAATTCTAGCCCCAAAATCGAAAGATTTCTCCATGAATTTCGTCACCAAGTATGTGGGATTTCACTAGTGGGTTCCTTTCACCCATTAAGTCCCTAGAATTCAGTCAGATTCTTGATTCTCTATATCATGTTAGACCTAAGGTTTCTAGAATTTCAAAATTTATGTTGTGATTCAGTTGTTAGACTAATCCAAATCAGAATATCATGTTTTCGTGGAATTGTTGCTTAGTTTTTGCTTGAAACTCAGAACCCTAGTTGTGTAGATTCATTTAGTTCATGAATTACACTTGCTAGGTCATTTTATTCAGATATGCATGCCTCAGTTAAGAATGTTTCATTATCAGTATATTAATGTTGCATTTTCAGTTAGCATGTCAGTATTTTGAGCTATTCAGTATTTCAGAAATTCAGTCATAATGTGTGATTTACATAATTACTTGGGACTAGGCTTAATACCGAGTGGACTAAGGGTCAGTCACCCACATAGTCCCAGAACTACGTGCCCCCGTAGGATAAGTCCCCTATGTGGGCAACATATTTAGTGATAGCGTCAGTCATGCCTTTATACCTTTGGCAAGGTATATTGGGTCCTCTCGATGGGGCTATATATCAGACTCTACGGATAGCTCTCATGGTTTTATTGTGGTTAACAATAGCTCCCACAGTCAGATTCTAGTGCATTGACCAGGTTATCAGTATAGTTCATTATTCATTCTCAGTATATCATGTACTTGGTCATTGCATGCACTTAGCTTAGTATTCAGCATTTTTCAGTATTTCTATTATGTTCATATTATATCATTGCTTTATTGCTTTGTTCAGTTATATATTTTATTCAGCTTTATCCTATCCTGCATGCTCAGTACCTTTCAAGTAATGACGCATACTCTGCGCTACATCTTCTCGTGATGTAGGTTCAGGTCCTCAGCATTCAGATCACGCCTAGATCAGTTCCCAATCTCTAGCTCAACTGCATCAGTGGTGAGTCCTCAGTCGAAGACGATTGACGTGTCTTTTATTCAGTCATTTTTTTTAGTTTCAGTTTTTGCTAGAGTTAGTTGGGGGCATGTCTCAGCATCTCTAGTGAGTTAGAGGCTTTTATTCAGACATAGTAAGATTCAATTTTAGTTTTAGTTTGAACTTTCAGTTGTTATTGAACTCTCAGTTTTTCTTATATATTCAGACATAGAATGGGTATTCCCCATCATTTTTGGTTATGAAATGTTTTAAGTTTCCGCATCGTACTTCTATTTTCAGTAAATCTTTAAGTATGCTTATAATATGCCAGTTCAGGGTTAGCTTGGGGTCACTCGTGATCCTAGGTCCCGTGTTAACGTCCAGGGGGTAGCCTCGGGGTGTGACATTATGGAACAGGTCCGCGTCGCAGACTTGTTCCCCAGAGTGATATTTCCCTCTTCGCATCGCGAAGAGAACGCGAACTCCACAATTGCAAATATTATTTCACGACCAAATATTATATTTAATATCCGCATCGCAAACTTACTCCCCAGATAGTGTTTTTCAACCATTTCTCATGATTAATTATCTAAAACACTTTTAATCATCACAATATCTTTCCTATCATAAATCATAACCTTGAATTCATAATTCAAATTCAAGGTAGAGTTACATCTTGAGAGTTCATTCGAACATTTTGAGAAAGTCCCTTTGAGTCTTTTGAGAAGTCTTCTACAATTTCTAATAACTTGTTTCAACACTCGAACAAGTGGGTATGAGAATGTATTCATGAGTCTACATTATCATCACGAGATCTTTCATATCATGAAACATAACTCTTGAATCCATAATCCAAATTCAAGAGAGAGTTAAGAGTAGAGTTCAAGAAAGTCTTTGAGTTCAATTGTGAATCCTTTGAGATCAATTATCGAATTGAACTAAGTTTTGAGGAAGTAAGTATGAGAATGAGAAGAGTCATATACATGAGTTCCATATTGTTATGTAGACCCTTGATTCGAGTCATTCATGCCCATAAATTCCGTATGAACTCCTTAAGTTGAGTATCTTTGAGAGGAGTAGTATCCTCAAGTTCTAAGTTTTGAGTATTGAGTTCCTAACCCTTTTTAATTAAGTTTTTCATGCCCATAATTCCGCATGAACCTTATGAGTTGAGCATTCTTGAGATGATTAGTATCATGAAGTCCTTGAGTTAAGTTGTTCATGCCCGTACTTCTGCATGAACCCTCTGAGTTTAGTATTCTTGAAATGAGTAGTATCATTGTGGCTCTTGAGTTCTTAGTTGTTGAGTTCCGAGTATTGAGTTCTATGTATGGTTATTGAAAACCTTGAATTGAGTCGTTCATGTCCATAATTCAGCATGAACCTTATTTTGAGAAGTCTTTTACAATTTTTTCTAAACTTGTTTTAAAACTTGAGCTCTTGAGTATGAGAAGAGTTAAGCTTCATTTTTCAACAAGAATATATGGGAACTAAGTATTCCCAAGAGTAAATGTTTTCACGTTTAAAAGAGGAGGAAACTGAGATTTCCCAAAAGAGTCTAAGAGGAGTTTTTGAGTACTATCTCTTTTCAGAGAAATATTTTGAGTAATAATCTCAAACCAGAGGAAGAATTATGTTTTTAAACATATGAGCTAAGTATCTTTTGGGAGTAGTATTGCGCACCGATATCGGGGAGAATTTAGATAAATCATAGCCCCCATAAACCTTGTAGCCAACGTGGGTAGAAAGGGTAATTCATTTTAGTTGATTTTTTATGGTTTTTAGCATAGACTAGTGTATCCACTTAGTGAGTAGGTCTTATACCCTGGCAAAGTATAGGAAAGTTCTGGTAGCGTGGGCGAGACGTTGTAGCATCACATAGTTCATAGTGATGGTTGTTAATTAGAGAATCTCCAGTAGAGTTATTTTTGTATTTTTATAAACAAACTGAGTTATTATTGTATTCTTCAGTACATTGAGTTGCTATATTTTATTTTAAAAGCTTTCCATATATTGCATCTTTTATTGCTCATTTATCTTGAGTTGAATATCTAGAGTTGAGTATCCTAAGTTAGGTATCTTATCCTTGAGTACTTCTGAGTTGAGTATCTTATTCTTGAGTACTTCTAAGTTGAGTATCTTATCCTTGAGTACTTTTGATTTGAGTAAGTTTGAGTACCTTTGAGTATCCTTGAGTATTCCTTGCGTTGAGTTGAGTTGAGTGTAGTTGAGTTGAGAAGAGGGAAGCATATTCTTTTCCACCAATTCAAGCTTATGTTTATGCTTTAGAATTCCCCTTACATGCTCATACATTCCATGTACTGACGTCATTTGTCCTGCATCATGTTATGATGTAGATACATGTATTCAGGTTCATCAATTGAAGCTTTGTTAATACCACTTGCAGTTCGAGTTGGCTATGGTGAGCCTCATTGCTTCCGGAGGGTTACACTTGTACTTTTAGTTTGTTAGGATGTCGTGGGTCTTTTCCCGACTTCCATCTTTATCAGTTAGAGGCTACATACATAGAGAGTAGAGTTTGAGAAGTCTGTTTCATTTATTTTGTTAAATGTTTTAAAGATTTGAGTTGCCTATTTCCTGTGAGTTGAATATATGTCCCAAACCAGGGTTACCCCGTAGATGTAACATGGCGTACTTGACCCCGAAGGGGTCTCATACAAGACCTTAGCATAATCATAAATATAAGTAATAGAAATGACGCGAAATTATAACTTTTTACAATCGAATTCTTTTCATAAAACCAATGGAAATCTAGACATTGTCTCCAAGAACCATCTAATACAATCGAATATCAATAAGGGTCACAACCCTTTTACAACATAGTCTCATAAGAAAAAGTAGAAGAAACTAGAAATGAACAATCCGTCCTCAAACTATGAGGACTCACCAAAAGCGTGGAGAGAATCAATTCAAGCTTTACTCAAAAGGAGAAGTACGCCTCAACGACCGGAACCTACACTTATAGAAAATGTAGAAAATATGGGTTAGCACAAAAAGTACTAAGTATAGTAGCTATGCACAAAAATCCTTAAAACATGCTCAAAAGGGACATTTAGTTGAAACCGTGCATTTATCAAGTTTGAAAGTCATTAGGCACCTTTCTGAAGAAACATATGTCAAACCATCTCATAAGCCACCCTAAACTATACTTGTGCAATGCAAAGGTAAGATCCCATAATCCTACCAAATGCTAAGCACCACATTTAGGTCACCAACATCATACATATCCTACCTTGACCTCATCCATAGCCAATACTTATAGACAAGGAAACATTCATGTTCATAACTTGTAGCAAGTAAAGTCACTCTTAGAAACAATACATATCATATATGCATAATTCATAAGTCTTCATAGCATAAGAGAACCTCACCACAACCACTCTTGAAGCCCACTTGTGCAATGAATAAATGGAGTCCCATACCCCCACTCATACTAAGTAGTACCTTTTGAGAAGCCATAGTTATAGTTCATGTTCATGTTCTTTTCATAGTTCATATTCTTGTCATGTAGGGAAATATAGCCTTAACCGACATAGACCATGTGAGCTACATGGAATCCGGTGTCTTTCCCCCACACCGAAAAGAGGTGTCCTACTTGCCTAAGGTAGAACTCATGTATTAGCTTCTAGGTGGATCCACTAGCTAAAGACCTATATGGGCACATAGTTACGGGACAAGGAGATTGCTACTAGAAACCTGAACTAACTAATGTGAAGGTTTCCATTTCATGAGATAACTATCTTGGGAACTCGGACTAACTAGCGTGAAGTAACCCATCGCATACTCATACCCACTCGGTGCTAAGCATAATTCTCTTTAAATTCATGTTAAGTCTTTACTTAAGTTCATGTTCATGAAAGAATGCCCTAGGCACTCAAACCAACATGGTATCACGGTAGCTCATAGATTCATTAGGTGAGAATGTCCTTTCAACCTTAGAATCATCAATATGTGAGTAAACCTTTCACATCATATTCATAGTGTGCTCATGAGAATAGTCTTTCATTCAACACAACAAGATCATCATAAACATAGTAAATCATGCATAATAATGTGAAAGGGTATAGGGGAGAATGATCTTCAATCAATACCACAATCACACCATAGTCATAGGATCTTCATCATCAAAATAATTCTTGAAGCACATGCATAATTGTCATGTTTACGTACAAATTCTCATAAGTTACCCATTAAGAATTATGAATCACATTCAACCCAACATCTAGAATTTCTACATTAGATATGGGTAATAACACAATTCAATTAATTCATACAAAACCCATTTACATGCTTATAAATTCAATTAACCCACATTAAGATCACAATTTAGCAATAAAGGGGATCCATGGGTTCTTGGGGGAATTTCACCAAAATTCAACCATAAATCATCAATTCAATCATAACCCAACATAATCCAACCATTGAAATAACTTTTAAAAAGAACCCATGGTGCTCGAAAAAAACCCTTGAAATTGGGGAAAATTGGAGTTTTGAAATCAAGTTTTGAAGGGGCTCTTTGGGTGGAATCTACCCAAAGATGAAAACTACCATATCTTAATGATGAATCCTTGAAGAATTTGATGAAAAACCCTTGATTTCTTGCAGCCCAAGCTTCAATTTTACTCTTCTTCTTCTTTGGTTTTTAGAGAGAGAAATATTGTTAGGAAGATGAACTTTTTGATTTTGATTGGGTGTAAAGTACCTTATATATTTATTTAAAACTAATATAAAATATACCCATTTAATTTGGACTTAAAAATATAAAATTACATTGCCCCTTGCCCACATGGACTTGCCAAAGAAAACTAAGGAAAAGTCCAAAAAAGCTTTTACGACCCTTGGAGTGGTCCACCAGTCGTGGACCCTCCCTTGGACTTGTACCTTTAGCTTTTTAAGGCTAAGGCATTGTCCACGAGGGTCTACACGGGCAGTGGGCTTGTCCACTTGCCGTGCACCCAAGCGTGGACTGCCTTCTTGCCAAAAATTGGCTAAGGCAAAGTCCACGGGGACTTGTACGGGCAGTGGAGGCTTTTCACGGGCCTTGAAGCCTCAGGTGAACTTGCCTCCTTGCCTATACGGCTAAGGCATTGGTTCAAGGAGGTTTCTAAGGGTAGTGAAGGCTTTGACATTCCTTGAAGCCTCTCTTGAACAATGCCTTTTGCCCACACGGCTAAGGCAAAGTTCAAGAGTGCTTCTAAGGGTAGTGAAGCCTTTCACCTTCCTTGAACCCTTTCTTGAACTTATACTTAGTCAAAATTTTGGGTTATTTTACAACTCCAAAATATTGCATAAAATTTTAAGACTCAAACATTAGGCTCTAGTTTCACTTATTAATTTTTCGGGTGTTACATTATCCCCCTTGGGAACATTCGTCCTCGAATGATGATCTAGACACCTTACGGAATTTAAAGACTCAAGCCTAGCAGCCCAACAAGCATGAAACATCAAAATAATACACCACATAAAGGAGGAAACTTCAACTCCATCTCAACATAATCAATGCAACTAAAAGGAAGTAGGAACTACATTTATCAACCTAATATGCATGAAATTCAACATCTCTCATGTTCATAGGAGGAACTACCTTCTCCAATAAAATCATGCTTAACACAACATCTTGGAGCCAATATGCCATCTCATAAAACATAATATAGCAAGTTCATCTATTCATCTCATGAAGTCAAAGTATGCAACATCATACTCAAATGCACAACAACATGAGGAACACATAAGTTATGAAAACTCAATTTATACTAAACATGAATTCTCACAAGAGCATGCAAAATCATAAGGAGATCATGAAGAACACATATAGCACACATGACTCCCAAAACTAGGAACTAAAGAGGAACTACTTACCTCAAGCTTGAATAGGAGTAGAAGGAAAAGGATGAGGATAACAGGACATCAAATCTGCCTTGGCCTCCCATGTTTCACCCTCAACTAAGTGATTCCTCCATAACACTTCACGGAAGCTACTTTCTTATTTCTCAACCTCTTAACTTGTCGATCTAAGATCTCTACCGGTATCTCTTCATAAGAAAGACTCTCATCAACTCCCAAACCTTGTAAAGGAATGATGGATACCAAATCTCCAATGCACTTCTTATACATGGAAACATGAAACACCAGGTGAACCGGAACCAACTCATTCGGTAAGTCTAACTCATATGCAACTTTCCCAATATGTTTCAAGATTTGATATGGGCCCATATACTGGGGACTAACTCTTTTTACCGAACCTCATCACACCCTTCATAGGTGAGATTTTCAAGTAGACCCAATCACTAATTTCAAATTCTAGATCCCTTCTTCTAACATCAGCATAAGACTTTTGCTGACTTTGGGCCGTCTTCAACTTCTCTCTAATGAGTCAAACTTTTTCAATGGCCTCATAAACTAGTTCGGGACCAATTAGAGCAATTTCACCTACTTCAAACCAACCAACCGGAGATCTACATCTCCTACCATACAATTCTTCAAAAAGAGCCATGGCAATACTTGAGTGGTAACTATTATTGTAGGCAAACTCTATCAATGGTAGTTGGTCATCCAAATTACCCTTGAAGTCTATAACACATGCCCTCAACATGTCTTCTAAGATTTTAATGGTACGTTCCACTTGACCATCCGTTTGAGGGTGGAAAGCGGTGCTAAGCTTCACCTTAGTACCAAGCTCTTTTTGGAATGCCTTCCAAAAGTGTGAAGTAAATTGAGTACCTCGATCCGAAATAATAGATAAAGGAACCCCATGCAACTTCACTATCTCCTTGATGTACAATTTGGCATAGTCATCCACTGAAAAGGAAACCTTGACGGGAATAAAGTGGGCGGATTTTGTCATCCTATCAACAATGACCCAAATAGAATCATGTTGCCTTCGAGTATGAGGCAAACCCACTATAAAGTCCATGTTCACATCCTTCAACTACTAAGTGGGGATATCAATATCTTGGAACAAACCTCCAGGTCTTTGGTGTTCGGCTTTAACTTGTTGACGATTCAGACATTTAGCCACAAAACCCGTTATATCCTTTTTCATACCATTCCACCAATAGACTTCCCGTAGATTACGGTACATCTTGGTGGCTCCCAGATGAATAAAATTCCTAGAGCCAAGAGCCTCTTCTAGAATTATCTATCTCAAGCCATCAACATCCGGAACACATAACTGACCTTGGTACCTAAGCACCCCATCTCCCCCTTGGGAGAAAGCCTCAACGTACTTCTTGAGTTCCGACTCTTTCAACTCAACTAATATAAGATCAAGGTCTTGCTTAGACTTAACATCCATCACAAAGGATGATTCGTAACCATTGTAGACCATGACACCACCCTTGGTGGAATCCACTAGTTGGACACCTAACCAAGCCAATCTATGCACATCATGAACTAATTCTTTCTTTTCATCCTCTACATGAGCCAGATTACCCTGGACAATCTACTAAGGGCATCCCCAACTACATTAGCTTTGTCGAGGTGGTAAAGGACACTCATGTCATAATCCTTTAAAAGTTCTAACCACCTTCTTTGTCGGAGATTCAAGTCTGTTTGGCTAAACACATATTGAAGACTCTTGTGATCGGTGAACACATCAACATGCACCCCATATAGATAGTGCATCCATATTTTCAAGGCAAATACCACCGCTGCTAATTCAAGATCATGGGTCGGATAATTCTTCTCATGAATCTTAAGTTGCCTTGAAGCATAGACAATCACCTTACCATGTTTCATGAGTACACATCCTAGTGCCACTCTCGAGGTGTCACAATATACCACAAACCCATCGGTAACCTCCAGTATGGTCAACACCGGAGCGAAAGTAAGCTTATCTTTCAACTCTTGGAAGCTTTTCTCACAAGCCTTCGACCACAAAAAATTAGCTTTCTTTTGAGTCAAAGCCATCAACGGAGAATCAATGGAGGAAAAACCCTCAACAAACCTCCTATAGTAACCGGCCAAACCCAAAAAACTCCTAATATCAGTAGGAGTTAGAGGTCTAGGCTAACTCTTGACCGCATCCGTCTTCTTAGGATCTACCTCAATACCCATGCTCGACACAATATGACCAAGGAAGGCTACCGATTGTTGACCCTTGCTTGTGCTCACACACCTCTATCATGGCAGCTAAGGCTTCAATGGTAGTGTTCAAGAGTGTCACAGAATCAGTTAGGGCCGTCTGGATCATGCTCAGAACAGCTGCTTCTAAACAAGCAGCCCGACGATCAACAGAAAGGGCCATTTGTCCCATCCAAAGTAAGGAAGCGTGGGTGAGTGAGGCCTGGAAATAGCAGCAGTGGTAATGGATATATATGAAAGTCCAAGAGCTAGAGTGAGCATAAGTGCTTTTGTAGGTGTAGATCTAGTGGTCGCCACTTCAATCTGCTTCTTTTCAGCTTGATCCTTAAGATATTCGGCTTCGATCTTTCAGATATTGGTCGAGGTTGTGGGCATCACTTCTACATCCTTCTATACATCCAGCGGCACTCAGGCATTTCTTCACAATGCGGTAATTAATACCAGAAAAAAGGAGAGATGTCTGGCTTTGCTTGGCACGCATATGGATTTTGGAAGTAATAATCGTTACCAGATTTAGCCTTGTTTTCTCTATGATGCACCCAAGACATGCTGCTTTAGAGAGGCGAAGAATTAATTCATTCTGTGATGGCATAATGGAGCTGCTGATAAACCCGAACCAGTATCTTGCAGCAATGTTCAGATCTTTCTTTTCGATTGGGATTCCTTCAGCTAACCATTTCGGAGTATTATTATCTGAGATTAGCGTGACCAACCACTGTTTATCGCATCCAGCTGCTTCATTCTGATCAAGTGCTGACAGTGATCATTAATCTTAGTGGACATACCCAAGGCTATGTTACTGTCACAAGCTACCTTCCTTCCTCTGACCACTACGTAATCAACTGCTTTAAAAGACCCAACTAGTCTCTTCCGCTGAGGTACCAATGCACTGTATGCACTATAAAACTCTCTGACCCAGCTTGGCATATAAGAACCACGTGGTTTTGTGAAAACTTGAAATTTGTGATATTTTAGGCACTCCATTATCTCAGGATACCTATCGATCACCACATCTATGGACATCCATTTTTCTTCAATGATTGTTCTTAGTCCATCATACTTTAATCTATTCGATGATCTAGGAGGGCGGGCTTGTACTGGAGGTGCCATTATTATTGCCTGTTCTGGAGCTGGAGGAGTCTGAGAAGTGGATCGAGGATTTCTGATCCGCGATGGGTCATTAAGTTGTTTGGATCATAGCTAATTCCTCCGTTCCTCTATGAGTTCATCTTCATCTAAACTCATACTCTCACTATCATATATTGTTGGGTCATTGGTGTAAAAACTCATGCTATCAGAGCTTGCATCTAATAGCTCAACGATTTTGTCCTTGCCCTTGCCTCTTTTGCTCGCACTGGAAGGTTTCGCAACATTGCTTTTGGATGTAGCTGCATCATCGTTGATTGTTATCCCTTTTTTCTTGCTTTGAGATAGCCTGCTGCTTCTTGTAACTGTGGGTCTGGACATGTCTGCAGTCAATAAGGAGTAAGTTAGAAATAAGTAAATCAGTGGTACAGACCTTTAGTGGCAGACAGATATGCCAAACTCATCGGCGAATCGCCAAATCTCTTTGGCGAGTCGGGTCGAGATCGCCTACGATTTTTCCCTAATATCTTTCACTAGTCGGCGATGAGAAAGTGCGAATCTCCGATTTCTATCGGCGATCAAAGGTTCGTTCGATGAAAGTTACAGTGCAATGAAGATTCAGGAATGCAGACAGAGGGAGATCAAAGTCACTTTAGGTGAGCCGCCTAGTTGTTTGATGAACCCGACCCAGTTCGCTAAACAACCTAACGTGCCTTCCTTCAATTCGAATTCGACCTCGCAAATTCCTAAAATAAAATCAATAGTTGCAATAGTGAAATAAATTAAGACCCATGACATTCATTCACCCAAAGCTCAAATCATTTCATGCATAGGCAAAGAGGGATTTCAAAAATCAAGATCAATTAAGCTTGATTCTCAGATCGAATCTAGCATTTAGACAAGATAGGTTTATCAGAGAGAGGCCTAGGACATGTCAACCCAACCAGTTTTAATTTAAAAAGAGAACAAAATTTTAGTAGTTTCGGGAGTTGGGAGAAACCAACCTTTTATGGTGCTTGAACTGTGTTGAAATGCTAGGAAGCAATGTAATCCCACACTTTAGCACTAATCGACTACTAAAATATTAGGAGTGTAGAAATAATGAAAATTACTTACTAGGTGTGGTTTTTTGACAGTGGAAATTGAGTGGAAAATGAACATTTTTCCATTTTTTGAAACTATTGGTCTTTAAAAACTGTCCAGTTGTTGCTCATTCGGCGATATTAATTTGTACCGCTGAATGATTTAGCGTTACGTCAAGCGATTTCCCTCGCCGCTGATTGTTATAGACTGTAGCTTGGATCTTGAGTCTGTCGGCGATCTAGATCGAAGTCGCCGAATAGTTCGGCTACTCGCCGAATGGGACAATCAATTACAAATCCACATTTTTCATTCATTCTCCACGTTTTCTATTGCAAAATTAATACACCATTATTTCTAGAATAAAACTAAAGCTCGTAAAGGTTTTGGGTTGCCTCCCAAACAGCGCCTTAGTTAATGTCGTGGCACGACGCAAGTCGATGCTCAAACTAGCTTTTTGGTGTTAGACCTAGTGTAGCTAGGTGATCCCGCTTGCTCATACGAATGAAGCTGAGGTAGTGCAAGATTCAAGAGAGTTTCGATTAGCTGAATAGACCTAGAATGAAGGACACTTATCTTATTTAGCGTTTCGATATTTTCTCTAATTTCCTTTAGTACTTTGTCTTGCTCATTCAGCTTTTGGAGGATGGTTAACAACGTATTGTTGATACGTCTGTTTTCAATGTTCATGCATCTTCCCTGATCCGTAGATGATGGGTGCTTGCTCTTTCCTTTGGACATTACTTTTAGTTATTCGACCTTTTGGGTCAAGCTATTGATTTGACCTAACAAAATGGTCAATTGTTGGTCGTTCTCTCCATCCTTGTTGGTTTTAGCTGCAAGGTCAAGGAATTTGGCTGCGGTCTCATAGGGGTATTTCTCACGTCCACTTGGCATAAGTTGGTTCATTATTTCTCTGTTTCCGGAACTTAGACCCCTGTAGAAGCATTCCAATAGGACTAAATCGGGCATTTCATGAGTTGGGCATTGTATTAATAGTGTTTTAAACCGCAGCCACGACTCATGAAAGGGTTCTCCTACGAGATGCTTGAAATTTAAGATGTGATCCCTGAGCCTTATCACCTATGCTGGAAGAGTCTCCATTGGACACTTTCTCCATCATGTATACTCATTGTCCTGCCTCAACACGCAAACAACTAAACAGAACTAAAAATTTGGTGAGTAAACTACTACTAACAAGAACAACAATTCTATTATACTAAAAATTCTGACTCAACACCACTCCCCGGCAGCGGTGCCATTTTGATGCTTATCGTGACCAACGACACTATCTTACGATATGAGTGTCTACGATCACCAATAATATAGTAACCCAACCGAGGGTTAGGATCGTGTCCCAAGGGAGCGGTATTGAGAATTAATAACCAATTAGAATTTCATTCAAGTTAGTCGTAGTTAAAGACAATTGCGATAACAGACATTGTGAATGCAAAAGAGGTGACACAAAAGTGTCAAATATCAAAAAGGGGTTTGTAACAAGTACTAAAACAGCAAAATAAACAAGAAAATCAAGTATGGGGAAAGGTTCTTGGGATGTGACCGCAATACAAGTAGAGATAAATTGTTGGGTACATGCTTTCAATCGGAGAGTTGCAAAATAATAGTGACTAGGCTAAGCTTTAAATGGAAATAAGTTCCCTCTCGGGCAACTTACCCCGTTTCAAATGCGTTCCTCTCAAACACCCATTTGCCACATTAAGACCAGCCTACGCCTTACCTCACTCACTCTCTCAAGCTGAGTGTTAGGATATGGGACTAGGGCACACCCTCTCGGTTTGAACCTCAGGTCAATCTACTCCTTAGGCCATCAGTCTAGTGGTTTTGATTTCGCGACCTCCCTTTCGGGCAAGCCGAAAACACATGGGTGGCTTTGTATTTGCAACTACAAACCCTTTAGATTAAACAACAGCCACTAGGTGAAATTACCATTAAAATACATCTAACCTATCAGCAAGCAAGACCCGACAAGAATATCAACCCATATTTGCTAAATCACACCCCAAGAATGAGGGTTTTTAGCCACACATCAAGAAATAAGAAATTATACCTAGAATTATAATGATATAAACTGGGTATAAGAAATTGAACCTTGATTTAAGCAATGGAAAGTGAATAGAGAAGACCTACTTTCAACTTGGGGAAGAAGAACTACTTTATTCAAGTCTTCACAAAACCCTCTCCAAACTTGAGAGAAAAATATTAGCTAGAATATGTTCTAAAAATAAAAAATAATAATAATATGTTCCCTTCTATATCTCTAATTCAAAATATTATTTATAGTTTTCACAGATTATGCTGCGGAGGATTGTTCGGCGACATTAATCGAGATCTCCGATGAACTCGGCGATTCGACTTTTGGTCAGCTCATCGCCTTCATTGTCTTGTCTTTTGCATCCTCGCATTCTGGATCATTGGGAACTGATCGGTGACCCGCCGATTGCTCCTTTCCTCGCCTTTTGATCCACTTCCTTCAAGGCTTCGCGTATTGGAACGACGGGCGGCTCATGTCGTTTCGGCGACTCGCCAAGGTAAACTCGGCGATTCGCATGATTCCATTTCTTGTTCTTTTCATCCCTATTTGCTCCGTTTTGCGCCTAAGTGTTCATGCTTCCACTAAAACTTCAAATACCTGAAACTGCAGCATTTTAATCAGGTATTGAGGTAAAACAAGCATTCAAGGACACTATTTCCATTAAACTAAAGCCCTAAATGAGTCCAATTTGTGGACTCATCAACACCTCCAACTTAAACTTTTGCTTGTCCTCAAGCAAACTCAAGTTCAGCCGTTCAAAAAGGGTGCATCAGATAGTGCTACACAAGACTAAATCATGAATGCACACAACAAGACTCAATTCACTTATGCAAGGATCAATTGTGCACTCAAAGATTTAAATTGTGAAACACCATCACCAAAGATTCTCATGCTCGCAATACTTGCTACTTGTGCAAGTTCAAGCTCAACAAAAGTATCTAAATGCCCTCGCACAAAGAATGATTCCATAATCACACACTATATGAGTCAATTTAAGATCAGGATTTAGATGCAACTCTCACACTCCAAAAGAGGACCACAATGCATGTTTTCACCCATAGGTTCTCCCTTATTTTCCAATTGACTTTCGATTTGGCTTACTCAAGATCAAAAAGGTCTTTCTAAGGATTGTAATGGGGTTGAGTGCAAAGGTATGGTCATTTAGGCTTAGTGACTTTTTCCTCGTAAGATGCGGTATTCTCAAGATATTCCCTTTCTCTCCTTTATCAATTCTTTGTCTAGTGCTTCTACGTCACCTTTTTATTCACCTTCCATGAATTGCATTGGAACCCAAATTTCTTCTGTACTTTATTCCACCATTTTTTTTTATTATATATGTATATTTTTTTGTTTACTATTTATTTATTTATTTTCAGGGGTTCCATTGTTCTACAACACTATGGGTTAAGGAAGACTTCTTATATCACTTCTTGACTTCTCCTTTTCCTTTTCACCACACCCCCAACTTAGGCTTTTTGTCCTAAGTTGGCTATTCATTAAACCACAAATCAGGAGGATTATAGGTAGTGGATCAAGTAAGGTCTAGGGTTTATCAAGGTTCTTCCAAAGAAAGGTAAGGCTCAAGGGGTGTTCAAGAGAGTTTCACACGCTCACAGGTAGATCACAAAAAGAGGTATATGTCAAATTGGCTCACACTCTTTAAAATTGCCTAAGATCATCTCAAGAGTACACCTTTCTAAATCAATCAAACTAACCAGGCAAATTCTAGGTTTATTCATGCATGGTTCAAAGTAAGCTAATCACACCAGGCATCGATACTTCAGTCAAACAAGACTAGACACGTTTGCTAGCGTGCAACGGTCCTTACAAGAAAATCAATTCAATAACTGGCTAGTCACAACGAGATGCAAAGAGTACACATATTGTCTATGTACCTTCATTTGGCTTTGTCGTAGCCGTGCATTTATGTTTGTTCAATTGGGAGCACTATTCAAGTCACCAGTATTGATCGAAACCGAGATTTATTTTTTTGCAAACAAACAACCACTTTCAACACAAGAGGTGGCGACAATTTTTCGAAAGGATCAAAATTAATTTACAAGTAAAACGACAGGAGCCATGAGCTCAAACATCCAAAGAAAAGCAGTATTTGAAACACAAATTAAAGTAGACAGCCCAAATATCCAAATAACAACAAAGGTGGGGCTTACCCCACCACAAATAAAAGCATTTGTCCTCAAATAGAAATAACAACGAATCTGAAAGGTAGAGTACCGAAAGACAGAGAGGGAGATAAAGAGGTGATCCTGGCTACTTGATCGGCGCATCTGTCTGGGTTTCAAAGCTGAGGGTAACCTCTAGAAGGACCTGCTCCACTGAATCCCGCCGCCGGAACTTTGGCCAAGGAAGCCTGGACAACAACATCTATCATGATTTTCGCAGTCTCTGCTATGTCGTTTGTTGTAGCTCCCTCGAACATCTTTACATCAGTCTCTGGATCCGCTCCAGAATCTTTTGTCTGCTCCGCTCTATCCCCATATCCAGTAGTAGTCTGAGGCCTCTCAGGCATGGCTGGAATTTTCACTGTCCTAAAGACCATGGACATATCAGTGGCCTTCAAGTGATTCACATCTTCTCGCAGCTCAGCAATGGCAGCTTTTAAAAATCTTATCTCACTAGTGGACCTTTTCTTGTGCTCACACACCGCTATCATGGCCGCTAAGGCTTCAATGGTAGTGTTCAGAAGTGCCACAACATCAGTTAGGGCCGTCTAGATCATTCCTGGAACAACTGATTCTAAACAAGCAGCCCGACGATTAGCAGAAAGGGCCATTTGTCCCATCCGAAGTAGGGAAGCGAAGGTGAGTGGGGGCCTGGAAATAGCAGCAAAGGAACCTGGAGTGTCAGTGGAAGTAGCAGTGGTAATGGATATACTTGAAGGTCCAAGAGCTAAAGAGAGCAGAAGTGCTTCTTTAGGTATAGATCTAGTGGTCGCCACTTCAGCCTGCTTCTTTTCAGCTTGATCCTTAAGATATTCGACTTTGATCTTTCAGATATTGGTTGAGGTTGTGGGTATCACTTCTACATCCTTCTCGGCATCCATAGGTACTCGAGCATTTGTGCACAATGCGGTAATTAATGCCGAAAATGGGAGAGATATCTGGCTTTGCTTGGGAAGCATATGGATTTTGGAAGCAATAATCATTCCTAGATTTATCCTTGTTTTCTCTATGATGCACCCAAGACATGCTGTTTTAGCAAGGCGAAGAATTGATTCATTCTATGATGGCATAATAGAGCTGCTTATAAACCCGAACCAGTATCTTGCAGCTACATTCAGATCTTTCTTTTTGATTAGGATTCCTTCTGCTAGCCATTTCGGAGTATTATTATATGAGATTAGCGAGACAAACCATTGTTTCATCTCATCCAACTGCTTCATTCTGATCAAGTGCTGACAGTGATCATTAATCTTAGTGGACATACCCGAGGCTATGTTTATAGCCTTACTACTATCACAAGCTATCTTCCTTCCTCTGACCACTACGTAGTCAACTACTTTGAAAGACGGGACTAGTCTCTTCCGCTGAGGTACCAATGCACTGTATGCACTATAAAACTCTCTCACCCAGCTTGGCATATAAGAACCACGTGGTTTTGTGAAAACTTGAAATTTGTGATATTTTAGGTACTCTATTATCTCAGTATACCTATCGATCACCCCATCTATGGACAATCATTTTTCTTTAATGATTGTTCTTAATCCATCAGACTTTAATCTATTTGATGATCTAGGCGGGGGGCTTGTACTGGAGGTGCCAGTATTATTGCCTGTTCTGGAGCTGGAGGAGTCTGAGAAGTGGATCGAGGATTTCTAATCCACATTGGGTCATTAAGTTGTTTGGATCGTAGCTCATTCCTCCGTGCCTCTATCATCTCATCTTCATCTGAACTCATACTCTCACAATCGTATGTTGTTGGGTCATTGGTGTAAAAACCCATGCTATCAGAGCTTGCATCTAATAGCTCAACGATTTCGTCCTTGCCCTTCCCTCTTTTGCTCGCACTGGAAGGTTTCGCAACATTGCTTTTAGATGCAGCTGCATCATCATTTATTGTTATCCATTTTTTCTTACTTTGGGTTGGGTTGTTGCTTCTTGTAACTTTGGGTCTGGACATGCCTGCAGTAAATAAGTATTAAGTTAGAAATAAGTAAATCAGTGGTGCAGACTTTTAGTGGCAGACAAATGCGTCAAACTCGTCGGCGGATTTCCAAATCTCTTTGGCGAGTCGGGTCGAGATCGCCTACGATTTTTCCTAAATAGCTTTCACTAGTCGGCCATGAGAAAGTGCGAATCGCCGATTACTATCGGCGATCAAAGGTTCGTTCGCTAAAAGTTACAGTGCAATGAAGATTCAGTAATGCAGACAGAGGGCGATCGAAGTCACTTTAGGCGAGCCGCCTAGTTGTTTGACAAACCCGACCCAATTCGCTAAACAACCTAACGTACCTTCCTTCAATTCAAATTCAACATCGCAAATTGCCAAAATACAATTAACAGTTGCAATAGTGAAATTAAATTAAGACCCATGACATTCATTCACCCGAAGCTCAAATCATTTCATGCACAGGCAAAGAGGGATTTCAAAAATCGAGATCAATTAGGCATGATTCTCAGATCGAATCTGGAATTTAGACAAGATACGTTTATTTGAGAGAGGCCTAACACTTGTCAACCCAACCAGTTTTAATTTAATAAGAGAACAAAATTTTAGTAGTTTCGGGAGTTGGGGAAAACCAACCTTTTATGTTGCTTGAACTGTGTTGAGATGCTAAAAAGTAATGTAATCCCACACTCTAGTACTTTCTCTTGCTCATTCAGCTTTTGGAGGATGGTTAACAACGTATCATTGATACGTCTGTTTTCAATGTTCATGCATCTTCCCTGATCCGTAGATGATGGGTGCTTGCTCTTTTCTTTGAACATCACTTCTAGTTATTCGACCTTTTGGGTCAAGCTATTCATTTGACCCAACAAAATGGTCAATTCTTGGTCCTTCTCTCCATCCTTGTTGGTTTTAGTTGTAGGGTCAAGGAATTTGGATGCGGTCTCACTGGGGTATTTCTCACGTCCACTTGGCATGAGTTGGCTCATTATTTCTCTATTTCTGAACTTAGACCCCTGTAGAAGCATTCCAGTAGGACTAAATCGTGCATTAATGAATTGAGCATTTTATCAATAGTGTTTTAAACCCCAGCCACGACTCATGAAAGAGTTCTCCTTTGAGAAGCTTAAAATTTAGGATATGATCCCTGAGCCTCATCACCTCTGCTGGAAGAGGGTCCATTGGTCCACCTTCTCCATCATATATACTCATTGTCCTGCCTCAACACGCAAACAACTAAACAAAACTAAAAATTAGGTGAGTAAACTACTACTAACAAGAACAACAATTCTATTAGACTAATAATTCTCACATAGCACCACTCCCTGGCAACGACGCCATTTTGATACTTATCATGAGCAACGACACTATCCTACGATATGAGTGTCTACGATCGCCAATAATATAGTAACCCAACCGAGGGTTGGGGTCATGTCCCAAGTAAGCGGTTTTGAGAATTAATAACCAATTAAAATTTCATTCAAGTTAGTCGTAGTTAAAGACATTTGCGATAAAAGACATTGTAAATGCAAAAGAGGTGACACAAAAGTGTCAAATATCAAAAGGGGGTTTGTAACAAGTACTAAAACAGCAAAATAAACAAGAAAATCAAGTATGGGTAAAAGTTCTTGGGGTGTGGCCGCAATACAAGTAGAGATAAATTGTTGGGTACATGCTTTCGATCGGAGATTTGCAAAATAATAGTGACTAGGCTAAGCTTTAAATGGAAATAAGTTCCCTCTCGGGCAACTTACCCCGTTTCAAATGCGTTCTTCTCGGAAACCCATTTGTCGCATGAAGACCAACCTACGCCTTACCCCACTCACTCTCTCGAGCTGAGTGTTAGGATATGGGACTAGGGCTCACCCTCTCGGGCTGAACCTCATGTCGACCCACTCCTTAGGCCATCAGTCTAGTGATTTTGGTTTCGCGACCTCCCTCTCGGGCAAGCCGAAAACACATGGGTGGTTTTGTATTTGCAACTACAATTCCTTTAGATTAAACCACAACCACTAGGTGAAATCACCATTAAAATACACCTACCCTATCAGCAAGCAAGACCCAACAAGAATATCAACCCATATTTGCTAAATCACACCCCAAGAATGGGGGTTGTCAGCCACACATCAAGAAATAAGAAATTATACCTAACATGATAATGAAATCAACTAGGTATAAGAAATTAAACCTTGATTTAAGCAAAGGAAAGTGAATAGAGAAGACCCACTTCCAACTTGGGGAAGAAGAACTCCTTTCTTCCAGCCTCTACAAACCCCTCTCCAAACTTGAGAGAAAAATATTAGCTAGAATATGTTGTAAAAATAAAAAATAATAATAATATGTTCCCCTTTATCTCTAATTCTAAATATTATTTATAGTTTTCACAGATTGTGCTGCGGAGGATTGTTCGGCGACATTAGTCGAGATCGCCGATGAACTCGGGGATCCGCCTTTTGGTCAGCTCATCGCCTTCAGTATCTTGCCTTTTGCATCCTCGCGTAAATGATCGGCGACCCTCCGACTGCTCCTTTCCTCACCTTTTTATACACTTCCTTCAACGCTTCGCGTACTGGAACGAAGGGTAGCTCATGTCATTTTGGCGACTCGCCAAGTTAAACTCTGCAATCCACAGGATTTCATTTCTTGTTCTTTGCAGCCCTATTTGCTCCGTTTTGCACCTAAGTGTCCATGCTTCCACTAAAACTTCAAATACCTGAAACTTCAGCATTTTAATCAGGTATCGAGGTAAAACAAGCATTCAAGGACACTATTTCCATTAAAAATCCCTAAATGAGTCCAATTTGTGGACTCATCATCGACCTTAGCCAAAACTCACATTTATTAAACTTCGCATATAGGTGGTGGTCCTTAAGGACTTGCAAGACAATCCTCAAATGATTCATATGATTAACCTCACTCCTTGAATAGATCAAAATATCATCGATAAGAACGATCACAAACATATCAAGGTATTGCCTAAACACCTTATTCATTAGGTCCATGAATGTCGACGAGGCATTAGTTAAGCCAAATGACATCACAAGTAATTCATAGTGCCCATACCTAGTTCGGAAATTCATTTTGGGTATATCAACCCATCTTACCCTTAGTTGATGGTAACCCGAATGAAGGTCAATCTTTGAAAAGTAACTAGCCCCTTAGAGTTTATCAAACAAGTTATCGATTCTCGGAAGGGGATATTTATTCTTTATAGTTACCTTGTTCAATTGGCGATAGTCGATGCACATTCTAAGGGACCCATCCTTCTTTCTAACAAACAACACCGGGGAACCCCATGGGGAGATACTTGGTCGAATAAAACTCTTGTCTAGCAAATCTTTTAGTTGCTCTTTTGACTCTTTCAATTTGGTCGGAGCCATTCTATAAGGAGGAATGGATATAGTTTGTGTATTTGGCAAAAGATCAATGCCAAAATCTATTTCCCGTTTGGGAGGAATGTCAGGCAAGTCATAGGAAAAGACTTCCAGAAATTCATTCACAACGGGGACCGACTCTAGAGAAGGGGTTTCGAACTCAACATCCATAACCCTAACAATTTGGTAAATGAACCCTTTGGAGATCATTTTCCTAGCTTTGAAACGAGAAAAAAATTGACTTCTGGGGATAGAATTTCCCCCTTTCCACTCTAAAATGGACTCATTTGGAAATTGAAACTTTATTGCCCGAGTCCTACAATCAATAGAGGCATAACATGCATGCAACCAATCCATACCCAAAATCACATCAAAATCTATCATGTCTAACTCCACCAAATTCACCAAGGTAACCTTATGAAATAAAGAAATAGTACAACTCCTATACACTCTTTTTGCCACTACCGAGTCACCAACCGGGGTAGAAACCGAAAAAGGCTCTACTAACACTTCAGGGAGTACTTCAAATTTCGTAGCCACAAAAGGTGTAACAAATGACGAAGTGGAATCGGGGTCTAACAATGCATATACATTAATAGAAAAGACTTGTAACATACCGGTCACAACATCTGGGGAGCTCTCTTGGTCACCTCGGGATGGAAGAGCATAAAAGCGATTTTTCTTGGGAGCATCAGAATTTGACCCACTAAGAGGGACTTGCTTGCCCTCTCTTCCTTGATTCCTAAGCATGGGACAATCTCTCATCATATGACCACCCTTCCCACAACTATAGCAACCATCCGTGCAAACTAGACACTTACCATCATGTTTCTTGCCACACCTGGAACAAGTAGGTCTCACCATAGAAGATTCACCATTATTTCCTCCTTGAGGCTTAGGGTTAGGCACCTTATCCTTGTTGACCCTTGGAGCACTAGAGGACCCTTGGTTGGATAACCTTCTCTTGAACCTTGGCGCCCTTGACCTTTAAACTTACCTTTGGAAGAATTCCCATCATCGGTCCTTGCTCTTTTCACTTCCCTATTTTTCTTCCTAAGTCTTGACTCCTCAACTTATTGAGCATACACCATTAAACGTGATATATCCATATTATCATGGAGCATTGTCGCACGACATTCTTCTTCAATTGAGTCGAACACACCCGTCACAAATCGACTCATCTCATCCGTTGGATTCGACACCAAAGACAGAGCATACTTTGAAAACTTAGTGAATTTTAGAGAATATTCTTGAACACTCATACCTCTTTGACGAAGGTTGATAAATTTCTCCACCTTTGCTTCCTTCTTCTCTCACGGAAAGAACCTATCAAGGATTGCTTTCTTGAAAACCTCTGAATCTATAGGACCCGTTTCTACCAGCCTATTACTCTTCCATTGCGTACACCATACTTGGGCCACATCCTTCAATTGGTAAGCGGCTAGATCCACTTTATCTATAGAAGTCACCCCTATAGCATCAATTATCTTGTATACCTCCTCCACAAACTCTTGATGGTCTTCACCCACTTTAGAACCAAAGAACATAGGCGGGGTCATTCTTGTGAAATCTCTCAACCTTGAAGCCACGGTGTTCACATTAGGGTTTACACGGGGCCCAACATCCCTATTGGCTTGAGCCGCCATAGCTTGGGCTTGAGTTGTTACGGCTCGAGCTTGAGCCGTCATGGCTTAAGTCAATGTTAGAAAAGCTGACCTAATTTCCACATCCGTCATAACCGGAGGATCAACTAGAGATTTCTCATCTTGAGGAGCTTGGTTGCCTTGAGGAACTCCTTGATTTACATTCTCCTCTTCCGCCCTTCTAGCATTCACCCTCCTTGTATTCATATCCTATAGACACAGGAGAAGGGTTAGGAAAAGGACTTCATAGAGTTAAAACTCTAAGGCACGACTAACGAGTAATGAAAGAATTGAAATTTCCTAAGCATCTTATAGCCTCTCATTCATAAGTGTGGCACGCTTCACACTCATGAACAAGACTCTACTAGACGTGGTTCATGCGACATCATCCTAGAATCATTCTAATCCTTGTGCACTAATTACCAAGTTTTTCACGACCCAGGGTTACCCTAGATGTAACACGGTGTACTTTACCCCGAAGGGTTCTCATACAAGCCATGAGCATAATCATAAACATAAGTAATAGAAATGATGTGGAATTAAAACTTTTTACAATCGAAGTCTTTTCATAAAACCAAATAGAAGTCTAGACATTGTCTCCAAGAACCATCTAATACAATCGAATATCAATAAGGATCACAGCCCCTTTACAATATAGTCTCATAAGAAAAAGTAGAAGAAACTAGAAATGAACAATTCGTCCTCGAACAATGAGGACTCACCAAAAGTATGGAGAGAATCAATCCAAGCTTTACTCAAAAGGAGAAGTACACCTCAACGACTGAAACCTACACTTATAGAAAATGTAGAAAATATGGGTTCGCACAAAAAGTACTAACTATGGTAGCTATGCACAAAATTCCTTAAAACGTGCTTAAAAGGGACATTTAGTTGAAACCATGCATTTATCAAGTTTGAAAGTCATTATGCACCTTTTTGAAGAAACATAAGTCAAACCATCTCATAAGTAACCCTAAAATGTAATTGTGCAATGCATAGATAAGATCCCATAATCCTACCAAATGCTAAGTACCCCTACTCATACTAAGTAGTACCTCTCGAGAAGCCATAATTATAGTTCATGTTCATGTTCTTGCCGTAGTTTATATTCTTGTCATGTAGGGAAATATAGCCCTAACCGACATAAACCATGTGAGATACTTGGAATCCGGTGTCTTTCCTCCACACTGAAAAGAGGTGTCCTACTTTCCTAAGGTAGAACTCATGTATTAGCTTCTAGGTGGACCCACTAGCTAAAGACCTATGTGGACACATAGTTATGGGATAGGGAGATTGCTACTGGAAACCCGGACTAACTAATGTGAAGGTTTCCATCTCATGAGATAACTATCTTGGGAACCCGGACTAACTAGTGTGAAGGAACCCATCTCATACTCATATCCACTCGGTGCTAAGCATAATTCCCTTTAAATTCATGTTAAGTCTTTACTTAAGTTCATGTTCATGAAAGAATGCCCTAGGCACTCAAACCAACATGGTATCACGGTAGCTCATAGATTCATTAGGTGAGAATGTCCTTTCAACCTTAGAATCATCAATATGTGAGTTAACATTTCACATCATATTCATAGTGTGTTCATGAAAATAGTCTTTCATTCAACACAACAAGATCATCGTAGTCATAGTAAATCATGCATAATAATGTGTAAGGGTATATGGGAGAATGATATTTCAATCAATACCACAATTACACCATAGTCATAGGATCTTCATCATCAAAGTAATTCTTGAAGCACATGCATAATTCTCACGTTTATGTACAAATTCTCATAAGTTACCCATCAAGAATTATGAATCACATTCAACCCAACATCTATAATTTCTACATTAGATATAAGTAATAAAACAATTCAATTAATTCAATTAATTCATACAAGACCCATTTACATGCTTATAAATTCAATTAACCCACATTAAGATCACAACTTAGCAATAGTGGGGATCCACGGGTTCTTGGGAGAATTTCACCAAAATTCAATGATGAATCATCAATTCAATCATACCAACATAATCCAACCATTGAAATCACTTTTAAAAGGAACCCATGGTGCTCGAACAAAATCCTAGAAATTGGGGAAAATTGGAGTTTTCAGGTTTTGAAGGGGCTCTTTGGGTGGAATCTACCAAAGATGAAAACTACCATACCTTAATGATGAATCCTTTAAGAATTTGATGAAAAACCCTTGATTTCTTGCAGCCCAAGCTTCAATTTTACTCTTCTTCTTCTTTGGTTTTTAGAGAGAGAAATATTGTAAGGAAGATGAACTTTTGATTTTGATTTGGGTCTTTGTGAAAATGATTTTGATTGGGTGTTTAATAACTAAAAATACCTTATATATTTATCTAAAACTAATATAAAATATACCCATTAAATTTGGACTTAAAAAAATAAAATTACAAAATTGCCCCTTGCCCACATTGACTTGCCAAAAAACACTAAGGCAAAGTCCTAGGGATCTTTTACGGCCCTTGGAGTGGTCCACCAGCCGTGGACCCTCCCTTGGACTTGTGCCTTTAGCTTTTTAAGGCTATGGCATTGTCCACGACGGTCTACACGAGCAGTGGGCTTGTCCACTTACCGTGGACTAAAGCGTGGACTGCCTTCTTGCCAAAAATTGGCTAAGGCAAAGTCCACGAGGGACTTGTACGGGAAGTGGATGCTTTTCACGGGCCTTTAAGCCTCACGTGAACTTGCCGCATTGCCTATACGGCTAAGGAATTGATTCAAAGAGGCTTCTAAGGGTAGTGAAGGATTTCACCTTCCTTGAAGCCTCTCTTGAACAATGCCTTTTGCCCACATGGCTAACGCAAAGTTCAAGAGTGCTTCAAAGGGTAGTGAAGCCTTTCACTTTCCTTGAACTCTCTCTTGAACTTATACTTAGTCAAATTTTTGGGCTATTTTACAACTCCAAAATATTGCATAAAATTTTAAGACTCATACGTTAGGCTCTAGTTTCACTTATTAATTTTTCGGGTGTTACAATATACTATTTTATTCAGAGTTAAACTTTTGAGTTAAAGATTGTGTAATTGAGTTCAATGAATTCTATTTAGTTTTAAGCTTTGTATGCTTGATATAGTCTTTTGCTTGTAGTCAGCCAGGATGAGGATTCACTTGGGGACCAATAATGGTTCTCGAGTGCTGGCCACTTTAGGGTGTAGGCTTGGGTCGTGACATAAAGCTAAGCTAAAGTGTCTGTAGACTTGTCGTCGAGTTTCACCTTGAAGGCTTGGAGTGTGCTTGAACAGAGGCATGAAGCTCAAGAATGTACTAAAGTGGAAGTACAAGGACCTGCGTGGAAGACTACCCAAAGTGGGAAGAAAGAGGCTATGTGCAAGATGACTATTCCTGAAATACAAGCCTCTTGATAAGAGGACCCTTATTTCATTATGCATATTTTTCTAATAATTAGCTTAAGTTATAAATAATGGAGTCTAACTCCCTTTAGACTTAGATTACCTTGATGATTGAATATTAAATACTCTTTGACAGCATTATGAGCTTGTTGAAGCTTTCAATTGTGTTGAATTTGAAAGAAAGGTTGCTTAGGAATCTAAATCCCTTGACGTCTTTATTGTAGGTTATAAGGTGTTCTTTGGATATTCTTCGGAGGTCTATTCTCTTAATAGATTCGATTGTCGTTGATTCCAATTTATGTCTATCTATGTATCTCTTTCTTCTCTTCCTGCCTTAGTTTTTCGAAAGGTTACTCCAGAAGGTCTTAGCATTTCTACATTAAAAGAAGACGTGGCAAGTGGTCTCATTACTAATTTCATAGAAGCTACAAATAGGGTATATATAATTAAGGTCAATATAGTGGAGGTGGATAGAAGTAACGAGTCCACTATGTTGAAAAAGCCAAAGGAAGAATTTGATTTTATCGGGCACATTTAGCTTCCAGTTCTAGTATTAGGATTGCTACTTTCTGGATGTGGAGATGGCAATGATGGAGTAGGAGGATTTGATGGTGAATTTACCATTCCTAATGAATCCCCAAAGGAGTTTATCCTCTCCGATTTTTAGGAATTTACATTCCTAAAAAATCCATGTGTTGTTTCTTCTAATAGACGGGAAGGTTTCTTATTGTTGGCCAAAGGGACAGTTATGTTATCTTTCATCTTAATTTTGGCCAAAGGGACAATTATGTTATCTTTCAGAGTGTTCATAATAGTGGAAATCTATTTGTTAGTGAAAAAATTGACCTTATTTCCATTATGTATGCACCATGAGACACCTTTGGTGCATATGTTTAAACCCTTTCACATGCAGTGCCAAGTTTTGGAGGATGGGTTTTTTATGGATTTCCTGGTATTGTAGTATTTTTGGAAGAGTAATTTAGCCCAAACGGAATTGTGGGTGTGATTCATTCTCTGAGGCCATGTTAGAGTGAAAAACACTATTTCTGAGCTCAACCTTTAGGACTGTAATACCCTCTGTGCTCTTGGGCTTAGAAATGGTAATCCAACCAATCAGATGCATCTTATTCTTATCAAATGAAGTTCCTCATATGAAATCCTTTTGAATTTCATTGTTTTGGTTAGTAATGTGGGTGGGAAAGCTTGATTAATTGTATGGCATGGCTAAGGATTGTGCAAAGAGAAGTTTTGGCAAGAGTTGTTCACCTTGTTATGTTAAGGAGATTGGTCTTCTAACCAGTAAACTTAGAATGCATTTTTTCCATCCAGAAGTAACCCATACTAGCCTATGGTCTGGATATCACTATGATTTATTATAAATAATAACTTATGCGAAAGCAAAATATCAAATAGTCTATTAAAACTTAAACATTAAATAGAAAAATATATGAATAAACATAAGCCAAAGCTAATTGGCTCTCTGAAAGCCTTTACTAAGATGAGTTGCTAGTACAAGCTCCTAGCTAAGTCTAACTGTATGAAAACTTAAATAATAACAACTGAATGAAATCTAAAGGTAGTCCTTGAAATATGAGGACTCGCCAATAAATACTATTGAGCTAGTTTAAAGTTGTACTAACAATAGTCTGAGTGCTGACTATCCGAACCTATATTATCAAATAATACTCCCTCTGTTTCAAAAAGAATGACCTAGTTTGACTTGGAATGGAGTTTAAGAAAAGAAAGAAGACTTTTTAATCTTGTGGTTCTAAATTAAAATTATATCAAATGTATGATAATGCCCTTTAATCTTGTGGTCTTAAACATGCCTCGAGAAAGTTGAAGTTAAAGTGTTGCTAAAAAGGAAAGGGGTCATTCTTTTTTAAACAGACTAAAAAGGAAACTAAACCATTCTTTTTTAAATTGAGGGAGTATAGCACAAGAATAAGCAGTTAGTACTATGAATCTATTGAGTATGTATGATATACATTCACTGTCTATGTGTGGGTTCCATCAGAGAATCGAGTTTACTTCTTTGTGACATGATTATTGCATATAGGTCATAAGTGGTTGGATTTATGTTTAGATGTTGGGATGGTTCTCGTGTAGATCGAGAGTGCATATCAAACATTGTAGATGATGTCTTAGGGCTCTTTGGTGGTCTGGATTACTTGAAAGGAATGAAGAATCAGGTGTGGATGATTATTATATTTTTGGACATGTCTCAAGTGATTGTTAAGTCAGTATGTTGACGGGGAGATTTGCTTATACACTAGCTTGCAATGTTCTCTCTATCTATGTTGGGGAATTTGAGTCAAGGAGGTTTAGTGAAAGTTTTACAGGTGGTTTACTAAATTAGTCCAAGGCTAGAGTGTTTGCCTGAGAGCTTGAGGGAGAGTAGTAGGCTGATTAACAAAGTTATTAGTGGACTTTGATTCAAGAATGGAAACAATAGAGCAATCTTGGTGTTGGTGGAATGAGTGGCACAAAAAGTTTCTATGTGCTATTAGAATATGATCTCATATGTTGGAGGAATGGTCTAGACGGTGGAGTTAGCAGTGGAAGGAGGTGGAGTGACTTGAGATAGAGTTTATGAGTTTAAGGATGGTACTATGTGCTGGTAAGGGTGTTGATTAAAGGATCATAGTCATAATTATCTCTCCAAGTTTCATTTTCGTTGATTGATTGCTTTATATTATGTGGTGGATTCAGATCGATCGATAATGAACCTATTTTAGAGTGGAAGGGGGGAAATTCTATCCCTAGAGGTCGATTTGTTTCTTGCCTTAAATCTAGGAAAATGATCTCCAAAGGGTGCATTTACCATCTTGTAAGAGTAATGGATATTGAGTTTGCATCCCCTTCTCTAGAGTTGGTTTCGGTAGTGAATGAATTCCCAGAAGTTTTCACCAATGATTTACCCGGATTCCTCCCGAGCGGGAGATAGATTTTGGTATTGATCTTTTACCGAATATGCAACCTATCTCCATTCCTCCTTATAGAATGGCTCCGGCCGAGTTGAAATAGTTGAAAGAGAAACTAAGGGACTTTTTAGACAAGGGTTTTATCCGAATGAGTATCTCTCCATGGGGTGCTCCGGTGTTGTCTGTTAGAAAGAAGGATGGGTCTCTTAGAATGTGCATCGACTCTCGTCAATTAAACAAAGTGACCATCAATAAAAAATATTCCCTTCCGAGAATCGATGACTTGTTTGATCAACTTCAAGGGGCTAGCTATTTCTCCAAAATTGATCTTCGTTCAGGTTATCACCAATTAAGGGTGGGAGGGGATGATATACCCAAGACGGCTTTTCGAACTAGGTATGGGCATTATGAATTCCTTGTGATGTCATTTGGCTTAACTAATGCCCCGACGGGATTTATGGACCTAATGAATAGAGTGTTTAGGCAATACCTAGACATGCTTGTGATTGAGTACATCGATGATATTTTGATCTACTCAAGGAGTGAAAATGATCATATGGACCATTTTATAATTGTGCTACAAGTTTTTAAGGACCAACAACTCTTTGCGAAATTTAGCAAGTGTGAATTTTGGTTAAGGTCTGTGGCTTTCCTTGGTCATATAGTGTCAAACAAGGGTATTGAGGTAGACCCTAAGAAGACGGATGGGGTCAAGAGTTGGCCTAGACCCTTAACTCCTTTCGATATTAGAAACTTTTTGGGTTTGGCCAGTTACTATAGAAGGTTTGTTGAGGGGTTTTCCTCCATTTCTTCTCCGTTGACGACTTTGATTCAAAAGAAGGCTAAGTTTGAGTGGTCGGAGGCTTGTGAGAAAAGATTCCAAGAGTTGAAGGATAGACTTACTTCTGCTCCGGTGTTGACCTTACCGAAGGGTACAGATGGTTTTGTTGTATATTGTGATGCCTCTAGAGTTGGGTTGGGATGTGTCCTCATGCAAACGGAAAAGTGATTGCTTATGCTTCGAGGCAACTTAAGGTACATGAGAAGAATTATCCGACCCATGATCTTAAATTAGCGGTGGTTGTGTTTGCTTTGAAATGTGGAGACATTAATTGTATGGGATCCATGTGGATGTTTTCATCGATCACAAGAGCCTTCAATATGTGTTTAGTAAAAAATACTTGAATCTCCGACAATGAAGGTGGTTAGAACTTTTGAAGGATTATGACATGAGTGTCCTTTACCACCCCAGCAAAGCTAATGTTGTAGCGGATGCACTTAGTAGATTGTCCATGGGTAGTGTGGCTCATATAGAAGATGAAAAGAAAGAGTTAGTCAATGATGTGCACAGGTTGGCTCGGCTAGGTGTCTAACTAGTGGATTCCACCAAGGGTGGTTTCATGGTTCATAATGGCTCTGAATCGTCCTTTGTGGTGGATGAGAAGTTTAAACAAGACCTTGATTATATATTAGTTGAATTGAAAGAATCGGTATCAAGAAGGTTGTTGAGGCTTTCTCCTAAGAGGGAGATAGGGTACTTAGGTACCAAGGTAGACTATGTGTTCCAGATGTTGATGGGTTGAGGGAGAAAATTTTAGAAGAAGCTCATGGTTCTCGATATTCTATTCATCCGGGAGACGACCAAGATGTACCGTGACCTACGGGAAGTCTATTGGTGAAATGGTATGAAAAAGGATATTGCGAAGTTTGTAGCTAAATGTCCTAATTGTCAACAAGTTAAGGTTGAGCATCAAAGGCCGGGAGGCTTTTTGCAAGATATACCAATTCCCACTTGGAAGTGGGAAGAGGTGATTATGGATTTTATTGTGGGTTTGCCTCATACTCGAAGGCAACAAGATTCTATTTGGGTCATTGTTGATAGGATGAAAAAATCAGCCCATTTTATTCCCGTCAAGGTTTCTCATTCAGCGGAAGACTATGTCAATTTGTATATTAGAGAGATAGTGAAGTTACATGGAGTTCCTTTATCCATCATTTCATATCGGGGTACTCAATTTACTTCACACTTTTGGAAGTCATTCCAAAAAAGGCTTGGTACTAAGGTCAAGCTTAGCACGGCTTTTCATCCCCAAACGGATGGTCAAGCGGAATGCACCATTCAGACCTTAGAGTACATGTTGAGGGAATGCGTGATAGATTTTAAAGGTAATTGGGATGACCACTTACCATTGATAGAGTTTGCCTATAATAATAGACAACACTCAAGTATCGGTATGACTTCTTTTGAAGCCTTGTATGGTAGGAGATGTAGGTCTTTGGTTGGTTGGTTTGAGGTAGGTGAGATTCCTCTTATTGGTCCCGAATCGATTTATGAGGCTATTGAGAAAGTTTTGCTCATTAAAGAGAAGTTGAGAACGGCTCAAAGTAGGCAAAAGTCTTATGCCGATGGAAGGAGAAGGGACCTAGAATTTGAAATTTTTATTGGGTTTATTTAAAAATCTCACCCATGAAGGGTGTGATGAGGTTTGGCAAGAAAGGTAAACTTAGTCCCCGGTATGTAGACCCATATCAAATCATGGAACGTATTGGGAAAGTTGCCTATGAGTTGGTTATGCCAAATGAGTTGGCCCAAGTTCATCTGGTATTTCATGTTTCCATTCTTAAAAAGTGTATTGGGGATCCGACATCCACTATTCCCCTAGAAGGGTTGGGAGTTGATGAAAGCCTTTCCTATGAAGAGGTCCCGTAGAGGTTCAAGACCGGCAAGTCAAGAGATTGAGAAATAAGGAAACGTGAAGGTTTTATGGAGAAACCATTTAGTTGAGGGTGCTACTTGGGAGGCCGAGGCCGATATAAAGTCCTGATATCCTCATCTCTTTCCTTCTACTCCTAATTAAGCTTGAGGTAAGTAGTTCCTCTTGAGTTTTAGTGTTTTGGGAGTCATGTGCATTATATGAGTTTTTCCATGGCTTCCTTATGATTGCATGTTCCTTATGGAATTCATGTTTAGGGAGAAAATGAGTTTTCATGCAATATGTTCCTCATGTTGTTGTGCATTTAGTATGAATTGCCTATTTTGACTTCATGAGATGGGTTGATGAACATGCTTTAGTATGTTTTTTAGAGTATTGGAATATTGGCTCCATGATGTTGAGTTGAGCATTATTTTAGTTAAAGAAGGTAGTTCCTCCTGTGAATATAAGAAATATTGAGTTTATTCATATTTGGGTAGTTAGATGTAGTTCCTACTCCCTTGTGTTGCATTGATTATGTTTTGAGATGGAGTTGATGTTTCCTCCTTTGAATTGTGCATTATTTTGAATAATGACATAATTCAAGTAGCTAAACCATTACAAGATCAACTACATAGCATTCATCTTACTACAATTCACCCATATCAAAGTCATAAATTAGGGTTACGGGGAAATCATGGATGGATTTTATCTTTAAACCACCATAAAACAGAAATTCAATCTTAATATATGATAATTAATCCATTGAAAACGTTTTGAGAAAGAATCCATGACCTAGAATGAAAACCCTTAGTTTTGGAGAATTTCCAACTTTGAAATTGAAGGTTTGACGACTTCATGGATGGAAAGTTAACGATGAATAAAAACAGTCATACCTTAATTGAAGATTCCTCACGAAATTGAGTGGAAAAGTTGAGTCCTTGAGCCCTAAACCTTGACCTCTTCTTCTTCTTCAATGGAGTTCTAGAGAGAGAATATTTGGAGATGAGGTGGTTACTGTTTTGGGTTTTGGGAATTATGAATTATTCAAGGGTAGTTAATAGTTTAAAAAGCCTTAAATAAGTGAGTTAAAACAATATAAACCATCCCCATTCATTAATTAATCAATTTGGAATTTACCACCTTGCCCTCAACTTGGCCGAGAATGGACAGCAACACAAGTGCCATCCATGACCCAGGACTCACGGACCACGAGTGGGGTCACGCCCTGTCCTGTAGATCCGAGGATGGGGTCTGCAACTCAACATTTAGGGGTCTTGACCTATGACTTGGTTCCACGGAGCGTGGATTGACCTACGCCCAATAGGTCCCATCAGTAGGTCCCTAAATTTTTGGCAGTTGTTGCTCCCAATTGCACATGCAAGTGTACGCGGTCGCGCAAGTAATATAGTGGCTCTTAAAAGAACCATATTATCGAACCCAAAGGACTTGTCAATTAACTAGTTTTACTAAATTATATATTGATCTAATTATTTATTTAAGAGAGCCAAAAGAGAATAATACAAGACCAAAATCCCAGGGATGCAGCATGTATTGATTTCATGTATCATATTTTTGGCTTAGAACTAATTTTAGTTGTCAAGTTACTGGTTTAGAGGGTTTATGATATGATCCGGGTTATACGCCTCTCGTCATCTACCCCAGTTAGCTATCTAACTACATCGTTGAGCGGGGATAAATAGACTAATTGGCGAGCATTTATATTTCATCCTATTTCGTAACCAAGCAAGGTGTTCGTCTGAGCGTCACTCCTGAACAATAATCACTTCAATCTAATGGGTGGACTGAGCTCTTTATATTCTCTGGTCTATCTAATCCCTCCTCTCTTGATTTTAAGATTAGACAATGTATTTATCTTATGGTGATCAAGCATAAAATACTAAAACAAGAACATAGAAGTAACTTATAATAACAACCAAGAATTAATTCAAAAATCTTAAATAATCAACATTGAATCCGTCGCTACAGCCCCAGAACAAGGGCGTTAGCTACTAATGTCTAAGAAAATAAGAAGAAGAAAAGAATCGTAAAAAGTATTGACAACTTTATACTTTGATACCCTGATCTTCACCTCTGCCTCCTCCCTAAAATAATTATTTCTATGGACTATTTATAGATGTAGAAAACCCTAAATAAAATAACTGAGTCCCAATCAAATTAGGAACCAAACCGAATAGAATTGGATTTCCCAGTTTTACGCGTGAACTATGACCGCCTCTGCACGACTTCAACAATATGAATGTGTCTTGCACTGCTGACACTTGGAAACATCCTATTTTCCTATTTGAACTTTGCAAATTTATATTTTATACATTATTATATTGAATTTATTCTATTAAGATGCCTTCTTGATTTCCTTCTTCAATCTTCAATCTTTAATTTGTTTTAGCTCCAAACTTCTTCAACTCTACACCAAATTACTTCTACAAATAAAATACACTATTTAGCACAATACATAAAATTAATGCTCAAAAATGGAAGATATAAATAATAAATGTGACGTAAATAATGATTAAAAATATGTATTTTTGGCCTCACATCAGCAGCTTTTTGGATCTTGTGGATGAACTTTAGGGTCCTCCACAAGGACCCTTGGTTGGTCCTTGGGAAGTCGTACCTTGGCGTTTAATCCCTAAACCCCTCAACCTAATCTCAGGGAACCATTTTACAACATAAAACCCCACATCAAACTCAACAACACACTTGTAAGGCTCTAGTTTCACCTACTAGTTTTCAGAGTCGTTATAGTTTTTGTGATGCATTTCCCAAGAATCCATGAATTCCCCTATTTCCCCAAGTTGGATTTAAAAGTAGGTGTGTTGATTGATGCAAGTAGAATATTATAGAGTTATGCATGTAGTAATAAAATTACTTGAATTATGTTATCCTCCATGTCTAATGTAGTAATTCTAGATATGTTGATGGAAAATGATCTATGATCCTTGAAGGAAAAAGTTTATGAATTATGAATGATTATGAGATGTAAGTATATGCATTTAGATCACTTTAAGGGTAAAGTGAGTATGATTATGATCTAATTGTTGTGTTGATTGGATTGTTATCCTCATGTACACACTTATGTATGAATATGATATGATGTGAAAGGTTTGTCACATGTACTGATTCTAAGGTTGGAAGACTAGTCTCACCTAATGAATCTATGAGCTTTAGTATGAGTTGTGTTGGATTGAGTGTCAATACATTCTTCCATAATTATGAACTTAAGTCAAGACTTAATATGAATCAATGGGAACTAATGTTTAGCACCGAGTGGATATGAATATGAGATAGAAGCTTATACGATAGTTGAGTCCAGCTTCCCCTTTAAAGCTTATACACTAATTGAGTCCGGATTTCCAAATGGGTTCCTTTTACACTAGCTGACTCCGGGTTCCCAAATGTATGTATCTCATGAGATGGAAACCTTCTACCTTAGTTGAGTTCGGGTTTCTAAAAGCAATCTCCTTATCCCATAAAGTATGTGCCCACATAGGTCTTTAGCTAGTGGATCCACCTAAGCTAAGAGTATAGTTCTACCTTAGGCAAGTAGGACAACCCTTTTTCGATGTGGGGTAGACAACGGATTCCATGTTTAGCTCACATGGTATATGTCGGTTAAGGCTAATCTCCCTTTATGATAGTATGAACAAGAATATGAGTTATGAACTATTTTTACTCAATAAGCTTTCCTTAGTGTGGGTAGGATTATGGGATCTTATTCATGCATGGCACAAGGATGCTTTGAGGGTATTTATGGTATGTTTTCAAGATGATATGATGACCTATTGGTTGAATATGTTTATGACTTATGTTTTTACACTAATTTTCATAATGATTCTTAAACTTGGTAAAGTGCATGCTTTTCAACTAAAATGTCATTTTTAGCATGTTTCAAGGTTTTTATGCATGACTATCATACTTGGTGCATTTTTATACTAACCCATATTTCTCTACATTTTTTCACAAAGTGTAGATTCCGGTGTTTGAGGTGATCTTCCTTTGATACAAGTTTGGATTCGACTATTTTACCTTGCTTGTGGTGAGTCCTCATGGATCCGAGGACGAGTGATATCTTGTAGTTCCTTTCTTTCATTATTTTAGACTTTTGGGGCTTTATTTTAAGGGTTGTGACCCTATTTGATACTTCGATTGTAATAGATGGCAAATGGAGACAAGTCTAGACTTCCGCTTTGTTTTTATAACAACTTCTTAAGACTTGAAAATGCCTTTTTACTCTTATTGTTCTAATGTTTTATGTTATGATATGATAAGTGGCTTACATGGTGCCTTTAGGGGTATTATGTGCCTTGTTACGTCTAGGGGGTACCCTTGGGTCGTGACAAATCATGAACATCAAATTCAACATCTCTTCTTCTAACATCGGCATATGACTTTTGTCGACTTTGAGTTCCTCTCAACCTTTCTCTAATGAGTCAAACTTTCTCTATAGCCTCATGAACTAACTCAGGTCCTATGAAGGCAATTTCACCTACCTAAAACCAACCTATAGGAGATCTACACCTACTACTATAGAGAGGCTCAAATGGAGCCACGTCCATACTTGAGTGATAGCTATTATTATAAGCAAACTCAATCAATGGTAAGTGATCATCCCAATTTCCCTTGAAATCGATGACACATGCTCTTAACATATCATCCAAAGTTTGGATAGTATGCTTTGCTTGCCCATCGGTTTGTGGATGAAAAGTCGTGCTAAGCTTAACTTTAGTGCCAATACCCTTTTGGAAAGATTTCCAAAACTGAGAAGTAAACTAAGTACCTCGATCGGAGATAATGGACAAGGGCACTCCATGCAACCTTACCATTTCCCTCAAATGCAACTTAACATAATCTTCCGTTGAATAAGGAACCTTGACGGGAATGAAATGAGCCAATTTCATCATTCAGTCTACTGTAACCCAAATCAAATCATGTTGTCGCCGAGTGCATGACAACCCTACTATGAAGTCCATATTCAAGTCTTCCCACTTTCAAGTACGAATGCTAATGTCTTGGGACAAACCTCCCAAATTCTGATGCTCAACTCTCACTTACTGGCAATCAGGACACTTAGCCACAAATCCCGAAATATCCTTTTTCATCCCATTCCACCAATAGATCTCCCGCAAATCACGATACATCTTGGTGGCTCACGGGTGAATGGAATATCGAGAACTATGGGCTTCTGTCAAGATTTGTTCCCTTAAGTCATCTACATTCGGAATGTATAAACGACCTTGATATCTAAGCACACTATCTCCCCCTTGGGAGAAAGCCTCTACGGACTTTTTAAGCACTGCTTCTTTCAATTCTACTAAGGTTGGATCAAGACATTGCTTAGCTTTCACATCTGTCACAAAAGACAATTCTAACCCACTATGAACCACAAAACCACCCTTGGCAGAGTCTACTAACTGAACACTCAATCGGGCCAATCTATGAACATCTCGAACCAACTCTTTTCTATCATCATCAATATGAGAAACACTACCCATAGATAACTGGATAAGAGCATCCGCTACTACATTTGCCTTATCGGGGTAATAGGGAACACTCATATCATAATTTTTCAATAACTCAAGACACCTTATTTGGCGAAGATTCAAATTCTTTTGATTGAACACATATTGCAAACTCTTATGGTCGGTGAAAACATCAACATGAACACCATACAATAATGCCTCCAAATCATTAAGAAAAAACCAATTGTCGCTAATTCAAGGTCATGGGTAGTATAATTCTTCTCATGGATCTTAAGTTGCCTTGAAGCATAGGCAATAACTTTATCGTTCTGCATAAGCACACATCCCAACACAATTATAGAGGCATCATAATACACTGCAAAACCATATGTACCTTTCGGTAAAGTCAACACCGGAGCAAAAGTAAGTCTATCTTTCAACTCTTGAAAACTCTTTTCACAAGCTTCTGACCATATGAACTTGGCCTTATTTTGAGTCAATGCTGTCAATGGAGAGGCAATTGTACAAAACCCCTCAACAAACCTTGTATAATAACCAGCCAAACCCAAGAAGCTTCTAATATCCATAGGTGATAAAGGTCTAGGCCAATTCTTGACCGCATCCGTCTTAATAGGTACTACCTCAATACCCTTACTTGAAACAATGTGACCTAGAAAAGCCACGTACCTTAGCCAAAACTCACATTTGCTAAACTTTGCAAAGAGTTGTTGTTCCTTTAGGATTTGCAACATAATCCTCAAATGATTGATGTGACCATCCTCACTTCTTCAATAAATCAATCTATCATCAATGAACACAATTACTAACATGTCAAGGTATTGTCTAAACACCCTATTCATCAAACCATAAATGTCGTTGGAGCATTAGTCAAACCAAATGACATAACCAAAAACTCAAAATGACCATATCGCGTTCTAAAAGTCATTTTCAGAATATCATCTCCATTCACCCTCAAGTGGTGATAACCCGATCGGAGATCAATCTTAGAGAAGTAACTTGCCCCTTGAAATTAGTCAAACAAATCATCTATCCTTGGGAGAGGATACTTATTCTTGATGGTCACCTTGCTCAATTGACAATAGTCAATACACATACGAAGAGAATCATCCTTTTTTATAACAAACAAAATTGGAGCACCCCATGGAGAGATACTTGGTCAGATGAAACCCTTATCCAACAAATATTTCAATTGCTCTTTCAACTCCTTAAGTTCTGCCAAAGCCATTTTATAAGGAGGGGTAGAAATAGGTTACGTATCTGGGAGAAGGTCAATATCGAAGTCTATTTCCCTTTCAAAAGGAATACTGGGTAGATCATCTGGGAATAGTTCCGAAAACTCATTCACAATGGGGACCAACTCAAGAGTAGGGGTTTCGGAATCCATATCCCTCACCCTAACTAGATGGTAAATACAACCCTTAGAAATCATCTTTCTAGATTTCATATAAGAAACAAACTAACCTCTAGGCATAGAATTTCCCCCCATCCATTCTAGGATAGGCTCATTAAGGAACTGAAATCTGACTAGACAGGTTCTACAATCAATAGAACCATAACAAGAGTGTAGCCAATTCATACCAAGGATAACATCAAAGTCTAACATATCAAGCTCTACCAAATCAACAAGGGTAACTCTATGGGACAAGGAGACGGGACATCTTCTATAGACCCTCTTAGCCACAACAGAATCAGCAACAGGGGTAGAGACAGAAAAAGGTTCTAACAACACATACGGAAGAACATCAAACCTCATAGCCACATATGGCGTCACAAAAGACAAAGTAGCACCGGGATCTAGTAAAACATAAACATCAAGTTGGAAAACTTTTAATATACCGGTAACCACATCGGGAGAACCCTCTTGCTCATCTCGAGTCTAAAGTGCATAAAATCGGTTTTGCTTGGGAGCATTGGAACCTGAACCACTAGGAGGAGCTTGCTTGCCCTCTCTTCCCTTAGCCTTAATCATTGGACAATACCCTCATTTTATGACCACTTTTACCACAACTGAAGCAACCATCTGTGCCGGCTAGACATTTACCCTCGTATTTCCTTCCACACCTAGCACAAGTAGGAAATAGGGATCCACTACTATTTCCTCCTTAAGGTTTAGGGTTATACACCATTTCATTGTTGATATTAGGAGGAGCATGGGAAGAACCTTGGCCGAAAAACCTTTGTCAAAACCTAGGACGACCATGTCTATCGAACTTGCATAAGAGAAATTGCCATCACCGGTCTTAGCTCTCTTTGTCTCCCTAGACTTTTCCTTGAATTTTTCTTGTTCGATCTGTTGAGCATGAACCATAAGATGAGAGATGTCCATGTCATGAATAAGCATGGCGGTATGAAACTCTTTAACAACTATATCAGACACACCCAACACAAACTTACTCATCTTTTCCCTAGGATCGGTAACTATTGAGAGGGAATATCGTACAATTGTGTGAACTTCAAAGCATACTCCCTTAATACTCATGTTTCCTTGGTGAAGGTTGATGAATTCTAGCACCTTAGCCTCTCACATCTCAAGAGGGAAGAACCTATCAAGAAAAGCATATTTGAACCTTTCCCACTTTATGGGACATGTTTCTACCGGTCTTGCTTCTTTCCATTGGTTAAACCAAATCTGAGCAACCCCCTTAAGTTGATAAGCGGCCAATTTTGCCTTTTCCATCGGAGTCACTCCCATTATGTCCAACACCTTATAGACCTCATCAATAAACTCTTGAGGATCATCCTCAACCTTTGAACTATAAAATTCTGGAGGATTCATCCATGTAAAGTACCTTACTCTAGACATCACCGTACCCACATTTGAGTTCATAGGGACCACAACCTCCCTATTGGATTAGGCCATCATGGCTTGAGCCAACACTTGAAAAGCGGTCCAAAACTCCGCATTAGTCACATTTTCGGCCAAAGGGTCGACCGAAGCTTGAGGAGGAGCTATTTGATCCACATTGTCTTCCTCATTCCTTCTAGCGTGAGCCCTTCTAGTAGTCATATCATGTAGACCATCGGGTAAGAATTAGGGGAAAGCCTTATAGAGTTAAACTTTAGCGCACGACTTAGAGTGAAGAAAGAAGTGAAGTTTCCTAAGCATCTAGTAGCCTCTCATTCATAAATGTGGCGCGCTTCACACTTATGAACAAGACTCTACTTGACGTGGTTTTGAGACATCCTAGAACCATTCTAAACCTTGTGCTCTGATTACCAAGTTTGTCACGACCCAGGGGTACCCCCTAGATGTAACAAGGCGTACAAGACCCCAGGAGGCCTCATACAAGCCACTTAGCATTCATAACATAAGATAATAGAAATTATGAGATTTTTAAAACATTTCCACACAATCAAAGTATTTATAAAATGAAGCGGAAGTTTAATACACTTTGTATCAAACCATCTAAAACAATAGAATCTTTGGGACACAGCCCATACAATAATGTTCAAAACATAAAATGAAAGAACATAAGAGAAATTATGGTCAAATCCTCGAATGCTATAAGGACTCACCAATCTTCAAGCCTTGCCTCTACTAAGATCCTAGCCACGGGGATGAGAGTCGAGATCGATGGACCCTACATGTGGATAAGAAATGTAGGCAAGAGTATGTGTTAGTACAAACATGATCTAATTATGATAGCTTGCATAAATATCAACATAAGCATAAGAGTTAGACAACATAAGTCATAAACCACGATTAACACAATTAAATCTCATCTTGAAACATACTTACGATACTTCCTTAAAGTAGCCTTGTTTCATCATAACTATGCTAAATTGATGTGGGAAGTAGTCAATTCTTAGTTGTCCTTATTATCCACGGAAGGCACGTCATTGTGCCAATCCAAGCTAGGTCATTTTCCATGGAAGATCACATCATCATGCCAATCCAAGCTATCCATGGAAGAGCACATCTACATGCCAATCCAAGCTATCCATGGAAGGGCACATCTTCATACCAATCCAAGCTACCATGGAAAGATACAACTTAGTAACCAATCCAAACTACCATGGAAAGGTACATATAGTAACCAATCCAAGCTACCATGGAAAGGTATCATATGGCCAATCCAAGCTATCCATGAAAAGGTACATCTAGTAACCAATCCAAGCTACCATGGAAAGGTATCATATTACCAATCCAAGCTATCCATGGAAGAGCACATCTTCATGCCAATCCAAGCTACCATAGAAAGGTACAACTTAGTAACCAATCTAAGCTACCATGAAAAGGTATCATATTACCAATCCAAGCTAGTTTTTATTATCATAATTCATAAATTCTTTGATTCATTTTAGGTGAGCAAGCCTTTCAACCTAGAACCATTCCATGTGAGATACCTTTTCACATTCATACATACATAAGGAATCATGTGGGTAAATCCCTTCCACGACAATCCTATCTAAAATCATCAATTATCACATAAGCTTTACTCTCAAAGCCCTAATAATCATAATTCATCATACAAGCTCAATCTCAAGCATTTCATATCTATATACTTCAATCTCAAGCAATTCATAATGTATCTCATCAATCCTATAAGAGTACATCTAATCCATAATTTCCCCTTTCATGGAGTAAAACCCATTTACATCAATTTCACCTTAGAAACATGGGTTAAGCATGGGTACAATTAAATTTATCCTAAAAACATGTAATCCTATCAATTTGTGCATAAACATTCATAACCCACTCATTTGGATCAACATTCATCAAGACTCACAACATTAGAAGAAACCCTAATTCAAATTGGGGAAATTTCTACTTTTTAATTGGGGAATCTTGGGGGCTCAATGGATGAAAAGCCATTACACCTTGTTAACAAAGTCCACAAATTCTTAAGGAATGGAGACTTGACCTTCATCCTATCTTGAACTCTTTCTTCTTCTTCAAGTTCTAGAGAGAGAATTATTTTAGAGGAAGAACTTGAGATTTCTTTTGGGTTTTGGAAATAATGACTTAAATGGGTGACTTTTGTGGTTAAAATCACTTATATAGGGGTCCTAGGGTTGGGTAAACTGACATAGTATTAATACTATTAAAATCAAAAAAGACCCATATGCCCCTAACTTAAAACCTATAGAAGCCCCTTAACGTGTGGCTTCACGAGTCGTCAAGGGTCACATGGCCCTTAGTGGTGCCCGTGGTACCTTAACCAGTGGCTAGGATTACCACCACTCCCAAGGCCCGTGGTGGCCTTCACGAGCCGTCTAGTGGCTCGTGGGAGGGTCTTTGAGTTTTGGGCAGTTTAGGCTAGCTATTGCCTAGCTCACCACGGCCCGTGGTCCCTACCATGAGGCGTCATGGTGGTCGTGGGAGGTTATCATGGCTTGGCTAGCCACGGTGAGCTTCTATGGGCAGCACCACGACTCGTGGTGCCCTTCACAACCCATATGGGTTCTTGTGAAGGTTGCCCAAGCTCATTTCTTTGGCTCTTTCCCTCTCACTTAGCTCTAGCTTAGCCTACTAGATTTTTGAGGTGTTACTATTACCTGCCACAGTAGTTACACACCTTAAATAGAAATAATCAACATGTTTTAGCCACCCAGACTTCGTGCCAAAAGGCCTAAGAATGAAATCTCTTGTCAATCTACATATATTGTGTATTTTAGAAAAGGAGTCTAACTACTCAGGTAAGCCTAACCTACCTAGACATTAAACAACTGTTGCAGAAGTTTGAACACGAGCTTCTTACTATGTGGGTTTGAATCCTAATAGAAGTAAACTTGGAATCCATGTGTTTTTACCCCCCATTCATGGTAGAATCATTCCTCTCCATTATTTTGAAGTTTGGAGTAGTCTAGGAGGGTTTTTAGAGTAACTATCATACCTTTTTCAATTAAAGAGGAGGAGTCAAATTATAAAATCCTTTTTATCTAGTTTTTGGTCCAGTTAATCCTGTTATAGCGACCCATCCGCCACTATAGCAGTGACGCTATAACAGGAAAATTCCCACTATAACGGGATAACCATAGTCGGATCAATTTCATATTTCAATTTTTTTGTCGTGCCACCCTAAATTAATTTGACAGCGTATTCCAATAATCTTTTAAGTCTCGTGATGAGGTGACTTTTGAATAATGACGGAATAGGTCGTTACAATTAAATAATGGAAAAAAATTTAGATAAAAAATAATGGAGTAAAATGAAAGCACTTGGTGGCTTAGGAGGATTTATGCCTATCTAAGGAAAAAAGGGGAATTGGATTCCGGTCTTTACTTGCCGTTGTTGATTCTTTATTTGCTAAATTGTTCTCAAATTTCAAAATTTCTTCAAATTTCCTATGAAGCCATTACATATGAAACAAATATTGTAAAAAAAAACATCCAATTATTGCTCAAGGATCAGGAATGTCTCATGTTTGGAGGAAGATGATTCAAATTAGAGAGAAAATAGAGAATAATATTTGGTGGAAGATCAAGTGAAGCAAGTTTTTGGTTTGATAACTAGATAATGGAAGGGGCAATATATTATTTTGAAGAACAAAGCCAAGGGAAAGACGAGATAAAGGTAAATAAATTAATTAAAGAATGAAGATGATATAGTATCAAACTGAGTCTATATGTATCAGATGAGATGGTGGTATACATCAAAAAAATATCAATCCTACTTTAATGGACATGAAAAAAGATAAGGTCCGATGGATAGGTAATACAAGTGGCACTTTTAGTGTTAAATAGCATGGGAGTTTTTGAGACACAAAAGAGAGAAAAGAGAGGTACTTAGATTCATATGGCAAAAGGGAATTATTTTTTAAATTTATATCTTTCTATATAGAGTACGGAAAGAAAGAATCCCTACCAATGATAATCTATAGAGAATGAAGCCTAATATGGTCTCCAAATGTTGGTATTGTGATCAATTTCATCAAAAGACCATGGACCATTTATTTCTAACAGGTCCATAACTATTAAGCTATGGAAGCATTTTTTTTAAGTTTACAGGTATGGCAGTGGAAAAATTACAACTACCACATGTTATGATGATTTTGAGGCATACTTAGGCTCCATGCAAATTGAAGAAAATATATAAGGTACTACCTATATTTATTACATAGTTCATATGGAAGAGAAGAAATGGTAGGAAACATAGTGGTGACACATCTATGTAAGGTATGATTTATCAAGTGCTCCAAAATATTCATTTTATAATGAAAAGAAAGTATCCATGGATAAGGATACCAATGAAGGACTGGGGGGAGATTATCAACATGTTAGGTGCCAATAAGCCTAGACTATACTATTGTATAGTGAAATGAGAATCACCTCAAGAGGGAGTGGTTAAGTGCAACAAGGATGGTGCATGCAAAAGAAACTTGGGTATTAGTGCATATGATTTCTGCGTAAGGAATAGCCTTGGGGATCTAATATATGTTGAAGTGGATAACATTAGTATCACTACTAATGCAGAAGCGATAATGAGAGCTATTCTAGAGGCAATAAAATATTGTGTTAATAAGAAGGTGAGGAATTTAATACTAGAATCAGATTCATTATTAGTGGTTAACATTATTAACGAAGTGCGGAAAGGTTCTTGGAATCTAGCAGACTATTTTGATGAGCTGAAACAGGAGATAACAAAGTTGAGGTAATGTTCGACTCATATACAGAGAAGGCAATAAAATGGCAGATTGCATAGATAACCTAGTAGTTACTTCTACTGAGAAGATGTTCAAATCAGTCAAACATTTGCCTATTTTAGGAAGAAAGATCGTAAAACATAAATTTAAAAAAAGCATAAATTCCTTCACTAAGACTTTACACTAGAAGGATCAATTACATACATGCATACAAATATTACAGTTTTGATGCTTACATGAAGAAGATACTAAGCAGTCTAGATATATATAAAAATGACTGTCATAGACTAATGATTTTTTCCGTTGCTAAATCATTTATGCTAAACATTGATAGATCAGAAAAATCATCACCAAAAACAAAAGGAAGCATCATTAGATTTAGATTTAAACTTTGGAGGTCAGCTACAAGCCCATGTTAGGAAGAGCTGACAACTCCAGACGGCTAGCTCCTTAGATTTTATCAGACAAAAACAACCATTCTTCTAAAACATCAAAGACAAGTCAAGTTTGATCTAAAGAAAGAAGAAATTGAAAGATTTAAGAATATACCTTGGTCAAGTGATATCCTAAATATGAAGATGGACTCGAATGTCGGAAAAGGATCTGGAACAACCCACAAGAGAAGAGATCGAAGAGAATGGTTACTTCAACAACATGAATACAACATTAAGGAAAAGTAAAAGCGGCAAGTGTACTTGAGAAGGAGATAAAGGATAGGATATATATATGTATAGATCATTAGGAAAGTGAGCTATGCCCATTTCATATTTTAATTAGTTTTTGGGTTTGGGCTGAATGATTTTGTATTATTTTATGTAAAAAAATTAGGAATCACATAGTGTAAGGTGCAAATTACATCATAACCTTACCCTTATTCAATTTACAAAAATCTCTCAAAATTAGTGTCATTCGGATACATAGCAATCTAGCCAGATACATTACATCTGATACATTAAAAAAATCTAGTTACGATTTAAAGGAAAGGGAACATAAAATTGAATGTGATTTCCTTAAATCACGCAAATCAAGTTGATGTCAATCTCTACCAAATCGTAACAGTTTCAAACAATATAAAATTAAAATTTTATTCTCTTAAATCTCTCTCACATCGTAACAAATTCAAAAAAATTGTTACGATTGATTATATATTACTATTTATGTATCATGACCATAAAATTGTGCATGAATACATTATTATTTATGTATCTTATTTTAATTGTAAAAATATTGTAGTTTATAAAATATATATTATACATATAATTGTTCTCAATAACATTTTTTGTGATTGTTATATAACATTGTGGTTAGTTGATATGTATCTAATACATACAATAAAGTTTGAAATTTGATATACATGTGTTAAATAATTGGTGCAATTATGTCTTAAAATGCTACTCGGAGGACTGCAAATACATAACAACATTTGATGCATAGTCAATTTGATAATTTGATATAGTTACGTATCATGTAAAAAAATTATGAATATGATGCACGTTGATTCAGTTGTAAAATAGTGTTGCAGATGCATAACAACATGCAATACATAACTATGTTATATACACAACAAAGTTATGTGCTATATACATAACTATGAATATGATACAAGTTGATATTGTTATAAAACATTAGTGATGTATCAATAATAATATTTGATAATGTCTACATATACATAGCATTCTAGTTGAATAAGTATGAGTGTATGTATCTGGTAATAAAAGATAACGAAATTTGTAATAGTTATGTATCAAATACATAACTATTAACATGATACATACTAATTTGTGTTTAAATAAATTAGGGTTATTATCAAAACTAATATTTTAACACGATACATTGTACATAATCAAATTATAATGTATTATAAAGTTGAAACGAATACATTATACATAAATTTATGGATCAAAATCAACTATATACATTAAAAATCTAAATCTTGGGTAGGGAAGGATGTTTAGCAACACGTTATACAGATCCAACTCTTTTTGTATCAGAAAAATATAAACAACAAAAAAATTAAGAAACAACATAGCGTAGGGGTGAGATATTACAAATCCAACTTTTCTACCCCTTTTTTGGTTTTTTCCACAGTCACTTTAGAAGACGAAGGTACATCCCTTTTCGACTTCGACTTCTCAACATTCTAATTCATCATTTATAATGGATCATGCAATTGTTTGGATCTATTTTTAGCTCAATCATCATCGTCAGAATTATAAACACGATCAATATTAAGTGAGGTTACTGGTAATCCCAACACTAAAAGAAGGAGCATTATCCATATGGATTAGAATTTTTGAAGATGAAAAATAAAAAAAAAATAGATCAAAACGATGATCTGTTAGTTGAAGAAGAAGAAAAATTACCTATTGAGGAAGTTGAAAGTGATTGGCTGGAGAGAGAATAATTTTGAAATTCAAAATTGTAATGAAGTAACTGCTAAGATTTATGGAGTGAAAATAGAAAGAGATTGAAGGTGTGAAAAGAGGAAGAGAGAAACATGCGTGAGTTGAGAAGTTATGTATCCGGATGAGTGGATTTTGGAGGAAAAAGAAGAATTTTTGTAATATTTTGAAATGGTAGAGAATAATAGGATGTATGGATAGATAATTTTTCCTTATTTTATTGATAAAAAATAGGGGAACTACATAAATGGGCCATAATACTCAAAATAATTAGATCTTCATACCCCAACCCAAAGTAATTCAAGAAATATCATTCTCTCAAAAAAAATTACAGCTCATACCCCCATTCTTTTTTCTCATTTATTGTGTTTGTCCTATCATTAATTTTTTTGTTCTTTCTCATTTATTATTTTTATTTTCTCTTTTATTCTTTTTATTTATTTATTTTATCCTTTGTTATAGATACCATTTGGTAATAATTTTATTATTTCTATTTTTTTATTAGTTTATCTTCTTTTTATTTTTTCTTTCTTTCTTTCTTTCTATGTTTTTACCTTTTTAAGAAAATAAAATATTTTTGTTCTTTTCCTATTTACTATTTTTATTTCTTTTTTGTTCTTTTCACATTTATTACTTTTATTCTTTTCTCATATTATTCTTTATTAGAAGTATTATTTGGTAGCGTTTTTATTATTTCTTTGTTGTTTTTATTAATTTATCTTCTTTCTTTTCTCTTTCTATATTTTTACCCTTTTACGAAATAAAATAAATTATTTTTTGTTCATTACTTTTGTTCTTTTCTCTTTTATTATTTTTATTCTCTCTTTTATTCTTTTCTCATTTACTATTTTTATTCTTTTTTCATTGCATCCTTTATTAGAGATATCATTTAGTCGTATTTTATTATATGTTTTTTCTTCTTCTTTAGTTTTGGTTCCTCTCCCTTTTTTTCATTAGTTTATCATCTTTTAATTTTTTTTCTCTCTTTTTATATTTTTGTCACTTAAAAAACACAAAATAACTATTAAAAAATAAAACATTAACCAACTACTTTCAGATTAATAAAAAAAATAACTTACCCACAATCATTACAACAACCATTAATAAATTAGAAAAAAATATATAATTATGTGATTTTAGATCTGCATAAACTACATTTGATATTTAGTGTGATTTATTTTATAAAAAAAATATTAAATTGGGTTAATGGGGCACAACTTCGATTTGGATTGACTGAATTTGCTCTTGTTACTAGGTTGCGATGTAAAGGTAATACAACAATTACAGTTCCATCAAATGGAAATCGGTTGACTATATATATATATATATATATACCAGAAAATATATATATTCTCTTAAAGTATTATTGACTAATGAGTAGGGTGTGAATAAGAAATCTTAATGATACCACAAAAATATACATATTCTCTCATAATATCATTGACTGGTGAGTAATTTCTGAACAAGAAACTTTAATGATACCACAAAAATATACATACACTCTTATAGTATCATTGACTAATGAGTAATTTATTAATAAGAAACTTGAATGCTACTAATACACTATATATATACCGATAATTTTGCTTAACTAATACTAAATCAGTATATATATATATATAAGTGACAATAACCAGGCAGGTCATGGTCGACATACATGCCTGGCACCTGCATTGTTTTCCCTTTTTCGGTGGTTCTTCAGTTTTAATTTGTTTGTCTTGTTTTTTTAATTTTTTAAATATTTAAAAATTGTGTCTACTACTTATATATAAGTGTGGATAACCACACGGGTGGAGGTCAACATGCATGCTTCACCTGTGTGGTTCCACACTTACATATATATTTGCCTACTTTTTTCTCCGTTTTAATTTGTTTGTCTTATTTTTTTAATTTTTAATATATTTAAAAATTGTATAAAAAATACTATAAATCATGATATTTGACAACTAAAATTAATATATCTATGTCACATAAAATTGGACAAAAGAAGTAACATGTATTATTTAATTTGAAAACTACATAAAAAGTATTGTAAATCTCAATAATTAACAAAATATTGACTCTTGAAATTCTATTTGTGCTACATGTATTGGGACAAGGAAGGTAACATATATTATTTACAAATTACGTAAAATTTACAATAATTACCAACTTAAAGTATTTATAAATCATATCAAAATTTAATTGACTCTCTAAATTTTATCTATGTCACATAAAGTGAGACAAAAAAATCGACTACTTATATATAAGTGTGGATAACCACACATGTGGCGGTCTGCCTGCTTCACCTGTTTGGTTCCACACTTACATATATATTTGCCTATTTTTTCTCCGTTTTAATTTATTTGTCTGATTTTTTAATTTTTTATATATTTAAAAATTGCATAAAAAATACTATAAATCATGATAATTGACAACTAAAATTAATATATTTGTGTCACATAAAATGGGACTGGAGAAGTAACATGTATTATTTAATTTGAAAACTACGTAAAAAATATTGTAAATCTCAATAATTAACAACATATTGACTCTTGAAATTCTATTTGTGCTACATATATTGGGACAAAGAAAGTAATATATATTATTTAAAATTACGTAAAAGTTACAATAATTAACAATTTAAAATATTTAAAAATCATATCAAAATTTAATTGACTCTTCAAATTTTATCTATGTCACATAAAGTGAGACAAAAAATAGCATATTGGACCCGTGCTAGCACGGGCACTTATATCTAGTTACATATAAGAAAGGGGAATAGCACACACGTCTCCGTCAGCGTGTGTGCTTTCCCGGAATTACTACAATAGCTTGAGGATATTTTTGTCCTTTACTTTTATTTTATAGCTTCTAATGTTCAACTTGTTGCAACTTTAATGACTTTTTTGGAATTCTCTGACATAATTAACCTTTGGTTACATCATCGAGGTAATGGGTCCCACCCAACTCTTTCTCTTCACTTTTAAGCTTCAGCAAAACAATTCTAATATAGAACTTCTCTCCGCATGACTTTTTTCGGTAAAATTTACTTTTATCCTCCGGTTCAATTTATATGATACATTTTGAAATTTAAATAAGTCTATCTTTGATCATAATTTTTTCATACATTTTTAAAAAATTCGATTATCAATTATTGTAACTTATAGTACTTTTTATGTAGTTCATAAATATATATGAATTTCATTTTAAAAAATTGAAGATGTCATGCGCAAATTCTCGATCAAACTTAAATTGTTTGACTCTCAAAAAACGAAATGTATCACATAAATTGAAACAGAGGGAGTAATTGATTTTATTTCAAAATTTATGTTTTATTGATGAAAATTCAAAACTAATTTTACGTTATATTTCAAATTTAAAAAATAACTTATAGTTTGTTTGTTAGATCACTTTTAATTTCATACCAAACAAATATAATATATTTTAAAATTTATGATACATTTATATTGTATGCATAATTCACTTTAGTATATAACACATTCATCATAGAATTGTTATATATTGCTATAAATTATAGTTATATATATAAAAAAAAAAATATCATTACAATCAATAATTATTTTCCTAAAAAATATTTGCCCAGCTATAAACATTAATATTATTGGGTTGTGCATAGCACGGGCGATCATAACTAGTATATATATATATAGTTGTAACCTTTCCGATAAGGCACAATAAACATTTGTTCACACTACCCTTTGTTGTCTATAAATAGAGAGATTTCCTCTCATTTTAAAACAACGAAAATTCTAAACTACTTTGCTCATGTTGAGTGGCTCACTAACATCATTGCTTATGTTACAGATCATGGTATGTATTTTTACAGTCATTAATTTATGCTTATGTTATTAAGGATAAATGATAAGATGTAATAATTTTCATTTTCCTTTACATTATTAATGTTTGTTACTACGTAATTTTGTATGTAAGATAATATAGTGTTTTAGTTTTAATGGTTGATAGGTTTTAATTATTAATTTATAAATTGAGTTATATTAAATTCCCGCGCGCTGTGCGAGTAATTTTACTAGTTATATTATAACTCTAAATAATAAATATTTACTTTTGTCTCTAGTAATAGTATAACACCTCACCGTGAGGGCATAACTGAAGTTGTTTTAGCAACACTATTTTTTTATGGAAATACAGAGTCTAAGATGGGTTGAGAATAAGATAGCTTAAAAGGGCTCGTTTCCTACAAAAGTTACTAGGGGCTTTGAATTAAAGGTGACATTAAGGTGTCAAAATAAAGGGGCGGCGACATAAGTCTTAATTATTGAGTGTAGGTGACAATTATGTGATTAATGATTAAGGATTGTGGAGTTTCCCTCAAGTTTATAAGTTGGCAGTTTGGTCCATTGAATTAAATGAGAGGTAAAAGGGTAAATGACTAAAACCTAATTTAACCAATTTTGGTGGGAACTAAAACTGGAAGGAAGCCACTAGCGAGCTGTACCAAAAGGGGGGAAATAAAACATTCCCCCCCGCCTCCCCCCGTATTCCTCTTCTTATTCTTCTTTTGCTTCGTTCTTGCTTGCTTGCTTGCCTTTCTTCCCATTCTCTTCATCTTCTTCTTCTTTTTTTCGTACATTGTTGGTCTTGGCTGCTAGTCATTGAGCTTTCTTCTTCTTCTTCTTTACATCTTCTTGAATCAAATTTAGCTAATCTAATCAGTGGATCAGAATCGTTCTGTATCAATTGGAATTAGTTCATAAGTGATTGGGTTCACACACCATTGTTTTGGTAAGTAAAATTAACAATTCTTTGAAATCATTCATCATCATCTGGGTAGCCGATATATTTTCAATAATTTGCATTCGCATTTCTAACAGATAGCTATATATGTTGCAACAGTTGACTATTGGAACAAATTATAGTCTTATGTAGCAATAGAAAGGATATTTCAATCGCAACAGAATAGTCATATGTTGCAACATATGACTTATATATTTTGTCACAACATGTGATTTATGTTTCGCAACAGAATAATTATATATAGCAACATATGACTTACATTTCGCAACAGAATAGCCATATGTTGCGACATATAACTTACACATCTTGCCACATATGATTTATTGTCACAACATATCAGTTATATGTAGCAACATATGACTTACATGTCGCCACAGAATAGTCATATGTTGCAACATATGACTTATACATTTTTTCACAACATGTGATTTATGTTTCACAACAGAATAGTTATCTGTAGCAACATATGACTTACATTTCACAACATAATAGCCATATGTTACGACATATAACTTACACATGTTGCCACGTGTGATTTATTTGTCACAACATATCATTTATATGTAGCAGCATATGATTTACATGTCACCAATGAATATTCATATGTTGCAACATATGACTTACACATTTCTTCATTAGTATTAATTATATTTTTAATTAATTTCTTCAGGTACAATAAATGGAGGGATTATTTGTAGGTATTGATTGTCTTGGTGAATGGGTCGAGAAGAAAAATCTATACATTTGGCGTTGGAAGGATGGTAAGAAATGGGGAGGGTCGGTAGGGATGACTGTCGAAAGAAATATTTTGTATGATGATTTTGTGAATTTAGTCATGCAAAAATGTGGATACAATTGTCAACTGAAAGATCGTGTCATGAGTTACATTCCCTATTTTTTCCATAATGAAAAGGTCTTACCTCTTAAAATAATTGATCAGCCTAGTTTCCTTGTTTATTTGGGAGGAGCAGAGAGACCGCCCATATAAAGAGTCTACGTGGATAAAAATCCTATCGATAAGGATCATAATCTAGATGAAGACCAACAAGATATGTTTAATGATGAATTTGATGTTGTGGACATGAATAATCACGATGATGAAATTGGAAAAGATGAAGTGTCAAACTTTGAGAGCAACAATCCTCCTACACCTATTGTTGGCAGCAACATTCCATGTTCTTCTCAATCATCATGTGTGAATAATGTTCAAGATGATGAAACCAGTTTTTATAAGGGAATGACATTCAAGAACAAGGAAGAACTGGCAAATTCATTGAAAATTGCTTGCTTGAAAAAAGATTTTAGACTGAAAAAGGTAATCAATTCTCGTAATGTATTTTCTTTTAAATGTTCATAACTGAAGTGCAATTGATGGCTGAGGGCTGTGAAATTTACAAGTAGCGACAAGTTTGTCATTAGAATCTATGAAAAGTACCATACGTATGGTTTAGAGCATCTTACAAGCCATAATCCTCATGTCACGGCAAAATTCATAGGTAAGTACTTTGAGAATAGGTTTCCCAATGGTAAAGACCCATCCACAAACGACATGTCAAATCAACTCCGCACAAAATTGGGTTGTAAGGTAAGCTATTGGAAGATTTATAAGGGCATGGAGCATGCTAAGTCTAATGTTAAGGGAACACATGAGCACGGGTATGCAGTGCTTAATGCGTATCGTTATATGCTTGAAGTTGCAAATCCAGGAAGTAAGACGACATTATCGCTCGATGAAAATGGGAGGTTCAAGTACTTCTTTGTATCATATGCCGCTTGGATAACTTGTTTTCAAGAAATGAGAAAAGTCATAGCTATTGATGGGACATTCTTGAGGAGCAAGTATGAAGGAGTTTCGCTATCGGCGGTAGCACAAGATGCAGAGAATCATATATTTCCAGTGGCTTTCTGTGTTGTGGACAAGGAATGCGATGCCTCATATGAATTTTTTTTTCAAAATATAAGAAGCTTTGTAGATGATACTAATGAGTTGTGCATTATTTCTGATAGGCATCCAAGTATTCGAAAGATGGTTTTGACTATCTACCCTGCATCTCATTATGGTTGTTGCATGAGACACCTTGGGAAAAATATTCGAAATAACTTTCACAATTCAAAGGTAGTGTCCCATTTTTATAAAGCAGCAAAGGCATACGATAGATGTGAGTTCAATGACCATTTCTATCAAATAAGAGATTTGGTACCAAAGGTGGCTGAAACTCTTGAACGCATTGGATTCCACACATGGAGCAGGGCATTTTACCCGGGAAATAGGTACATTCTTGTCTATACCATCTCGTTTGAGTTTATTGTAATTTTATGTGTTTTGATTGATTTTTATTTTTTGTTGTGTAGATATAACATTATGACGTCAAACATCGCGGAGTCGGTAAGTTGTTGGCTCATCAAATCGCTAACTACAAGTTCAGTGTCACTGGTCATGGTGATGTTGCTACGGTGGATCTGCAAAGAAGAACTTGTACTTATAGAATTTTTGACTTGGACAAAATACCTTGTCCACATGCCATGGCAGCGCTTCAAGTCCAATATGGTTCTGATTTTGGAAATCTGATTTATGAGTACTCCTCTCTATATTATTCAGTGGAAAAATACATAATGGCATATTGTAAGGAAATTCACCCGGTGCCACCTGAAGATTCTTGGATTGTCCCTTTGGATATCATAGAGAGAGAATACCTCTTCCATATGTTGATCCAAGCAAACCTAGAAGAAGGAGATATAAGAGACGTCGTGGAGTTGGTGAATCATTTCCAACAAGAAAAAATAAGTGTTTGGTATGTAAGGACTTTGGCCACAAAAAAACTACATGCCCAAATCGAAATGCTCCATAAGTGTTGTTGAATTTTAATGAATGTTCTTTTTTATTTGAGGATGATGTTCCCTATATTTTTTATCTTAATTTGAATTAACTTACGTTATGTTATTTATATAAATAAAATGTGTGATTTATTTTGAACTGATGCATCTGTTACAACATATGTCAATTATTTGTTGCTACTTACAACAGAATATTACATATGTTCCAACATATGTCAATTATGTGTTACAAGTACAACAGAATAATGCATATGTTCCAACATATATCAATTATGTGTTAGATCTTACAACATAATTTTGCATATGCTCCAACATATGCCAATTATGTGTTAAAAGTACATCAGAAAATGCATATGTTCCAACATATTTCTAATAAATAATTATGTGTAAGGTGTGTGAACCATTAATCAATCATTATTGTCATTGGAACAACTTTAAAGAAAAAAAGTAATTACAACTCTTCATATTTTACCTTTTTTTTTAAAATGAGTACTTTCATTTGAAAAGTCAAAAGTTGTGTCTCTTCTCTTCTCTTCGTCTTCAGAAGTTGCAACTTTTCACACATTCCTGGCATTATATAAGAACACAACAATAGAAGGTCCTTTCATTTAAATTTCTCCAAGATGGAAAGGAAGAAGAAAATGACTAGGAGTAAAAAAACTACATTGAATTCCTTCCGAGGGAACTACTAACTGATATCGTTGAAAGGATTGCTTCCTACTCCCTAAAAGATTTAATGAGGGTTAAATTAAAGTATGTATGTATTAATCAATTTTCACTCTTTAATTTGATTTCCTAACCATTTGATTTGATTTCTCAGTTCCAGGGTCCTCAATCAAGTCGCTAATGAACCTTCTGTATATCAAAAGGAAACATTGGTCAACTTTCCTTACCATAGATGGTCGATAGTTCAAGAGGCTATTTCTTTCCTGGAAATATGCAGAGCATCGGGGAATTTAGAAGCCTTATACAGAAAAGACGTGGTCATTTTTAATGTTTTTCGTATGTATTCATGTTTTTATCAATATATTTTGCCTTTTAAACATATTTTATTTCTTCTGTAGTTTGATTTTTTCAACCGTAACGATCCAACTGCATTGGGAATGATTAATCAAGCAACAGACGGTGACCACATTGGTGCATCCTATGTGCTTGCCATAATTTCAATATTCAATGGCGGTGAATCCATGAGAGAAGGCTTAGTGTTCATTGCCAACATGAAAAAATGGAGCCACTAGAATTCAAAAGATGTCGACATTATTTGCGAAATATTTTAGGTGAAATGTGGGTGTCAGAACCTCATTTGTTGGGAGGAAGACCCATTTTTTGCACTGTTCATCAATTTGAGCAAATCTGTCGCAGGAATGGTTGGCCCATGGGAAGCGACAATGAAGATGATATTCCTTGTGAATTATGTAGTTGTGATTTAGAACTAGATTATGTAGTTAAATTTCTGTCTTATACCACTGTGTGGTATTAATTAAATTGTCATATGTGGCAACATATGTACATAACTTGCAAATTAATGGTGAAAAAGGTTGTCTTTTTGTGTTTTGTACTAATTTTTGAATTTGTTCTTTATAAAATGTTTAATCTAAAAATTTTATTTTTTTTCATAGTGTTCTCATTTTGACCATCCTTGAAATGTCATATGTGGCAACATATTCACGTTTTGTTGGATAAAATGATGAATTTAAGTATTTGCATTTGAAAAGTCAAAAGTGCCTCTTCGTCTTTAGAAGTTGCAACTTTTCACAATCATTAATTGGGATTATATAAGAAGAACACAACTTAGGTCCTTTCATTTAATTTTCTTCAAGATGGAAAGGAAGAAGAATAAATCTTCAAAAATGACAATGAGTGAAAAAAACTACATTGAATCCCTTCCGAAGGAAATACTAATTCAAATCGTTGAAAGGAGTGCTTCCTACTCCTTCAAAGATTTAATGAATGCTAAATTAAGGTATGTATGTATTAATCAATTTGCTCTCTTTAATTTGATTTCCTAACCATTTGATTTGATTTCTCAGTTCCAGGGTCCTAAATCAAGTCGCTAATGAACCTTTTGTGTATCAAAAGGTAACATTTGTTGACTTTATTGAATATATATGGTCGTGTAAGACTTGGTCAATTGTTCAAAAATGCATTTCTTTCCTGGAAATGTGCAGATCATCGGGGAATTTAGAAGCCTTATACAGAAAAGTCGTGGTAATTTTTAATGTTCTTTGCATCTATTCACGTTTTTATCAATGTATTCTACCTTTTAAATGTGTTATTTCTTTTGTAGGTTGATTATGTCCACGATAGCGATCCAAATGAATTGGGAATGCTTAATCATGCAGCAGACGGAGGTGACATTAGTGCATCCTATGTGCTTGCCATAATTTCAATCTTCAAGGGCGGTGAATCCATCAGAGAAGGCATATTGTTCATTGCCATCGTGAGAAAAACTGAGTCACTAAAACTCAGAAAATGTCGACAGAAGTTGCGATATATTTTATTTGGAAGAGTGCCAGAACCTCATTTGTTGGGAGAAAGACCAATTTGTTGCACTGTTCATCAACTCTGTCACTTTCGTCATAGTGAATTATGTAGTTGTGATTTAGAAATAGATGAAGTAGTTAAATTTCTGAATTTGTGTTTTGTACTAATTTCTGAATTTGTTCTTTATAAAATGTTTAATCCTTAAAGTGTCATATGTGGCAACATATGCACGTTCTATTGGATAAAATGCAACAGACATGTCATATGTGGCAACATATGTATATCATAAAATGGTCTTTTTGGGGCTAATTCAATTAAATTAACACCTAATTCAACATGTACCACTAATATATAGTCCTACAACATATCTATGTACAAAAGTCTAATACAACAACCTTCATCAATTATATCAATTATTTTACAAAGACAATCATCCCACTACTACATCATACAATGACCAAGTAAATCCATATGATAGTTATATAGTAACCATGTAAATCATTGTTCCAAGTATTATAGCATATTTTTATTGCTTAATTATGGTTCAAAGTACTAAAATTTGGTCCAATATGACATTTTTCCGTTCCTAAATCACTCAATTTATCGATTAACCAATCCTTGAAGTGTCGTTTGTGGCAACATATACACGTTCTGTTGGATAAAATGCAACAGACATGTCATGTGTGACAGCATATGTATATCATAAAATGGTCTTTTGGGGGTTAATTCAATTAAATTGTCACCTGATTCAACATGTAACACTAATATATAGTCCTACAACATGTCTAAGTACAAAATTATGGTCTAATACAACAACCTTCATTCAATTCTATCAATTATTTTTACTAAGACTATCATCCCACTAGTTCATCATACAATGACCAAGTAACTCCATATGATAGTTATATAACACCCTTGTAAATCGTTGTTCCATGTGTTATAGCATATTTTTATTGCTTAATTATGATTCAAAGTACTAAAATTTGGTCCAATATGAAATATTTTCATACCTAAATTGCTCAATTTATCGATTAACCGATCCTTGAAGTGTCGTCTGTGGCAACATATGCACGTTCTGTTGGATAAAATGCATCAGACATGTCATATGTGGCAACATATATATATCATAAAATGGTCTTTTGGAGGTTAATTCAATTAAATTGTCACCTAATTCAACATGTAACACTAATATATAGTCCTACAACATGTCTAAGTACAAAATTATGGTCTAATACAACAACTTTAATTCAATTCTATCAATTATTTTTACAAAGACTATCATCCCACTAGTTCATCATACAATGACCAAGTAACTCCATATAATAGTTATATAACACCCCTGTAAATTGTTGTTCCAAGTGTTATAGCGTATTTTTATTGCTTAATTATGGTTCAAAGTACTAAAATTTGGTCCAATTTGACATTTTTCCATTCTTAAATCACTCAATTTATCGATCAACCCATCCTTGAAATGTCACATGTGGCAACATATGCACGTTCTATTGAAAAAATTACAACAAAATGTCATATGTGGCAACATATATATATCATAAAATGGTTTTTGGGGGGTTAATTCAACTAAATTGTCACCTAATTCAACATGTAGCACTAATATATAGTCCTACAACATGTCTAAGTACAAAATTATGGTTTAATACAGCAACCTTCATTCAATTCAATCAATTATTTTTACAAAGAATATCATCCCACTAGTTCATCATACAATGACCAAGTAACTCCACATGATAGTGATATAACACCCTTGAAAATCATTGTTCCAAGTGTTATAGCATATTTTTATTGCTTAATTATCGTCCAAAGTACTAAAATTTGGTCCAATTTGACATTTTTCCATTCCGAAATCGCTCATTTTATCAATCAACCCATTCTTGAAGTGTCATATGTGGCAACATATGCACATTCTGTTGAAAAAATTGCAACAGACATGTCATATGTGGCATCATATGTATATCATAAAATGGTCTTTTGGGGGTTAATTCAATTAAATGATCACATAATTCAACATGTAACACTAATATATAGTCCGACAACATGTCTAAGTATAAAATTATGATCTAATACAACAACTTTCATTCAATTCTATCAATTATTTTTACAAAGACTACCATCCCACTAGTTCATCATGCAATGACCAAGTAACTTCATATGATGGTTATATAACACCCTTGTAAATCGTTGTTCCAAGTGTTATAGCATATTTTTACAGTACTAAATCGCTCAATTTATCGATCAATCCATCCTTGAAGTGTCATATGTGGCAACATATGCACGTTCTGTTGAAAAAATTGCAACAAACATGTCATATGTGGCAACATATGTATATCATAAAATGGTCTTTTGGGGGTTAATTCCATTAAATTGTCACGTAATTCAACATGTAATGTAACGGAACATTCTAGAATACTCCACTAATACACACTCCACTCACTCTCACCCATTATAAAAGGGTTCATTAAGGTTCCCTTAATTCACAAAAAAAAAAAAAGCTCTCATTTTTTATTTTCTTTCTCCTCTCCTCTTCTCACACTCAAATTTCCTTGAGAAGATGTTACCACCTTGGATAAATTTAAGTCTCTTCATGCTCTTGTTGTGGGTGATCAATGTAATTATGTTGTTCTCAATTAATATGATGTCTTTTTCAAGTGTGTTCTCAGTGCATGGGTGATGGTCGTTGTTTGTTTTTGTCGGACCTTGTCTAATGGAGGGTAGCTTCATCATTTGGTAAGTCTTCTTACTTTATATGTAACATCATGTCTAATGTAACGGTGTATATAGGGTAGCTAACTATGGTTGTTTGTTTTTGTGTAGGTGCATGGGTAGCTCTGATCCACCACCCTTCAAGAAAGAATGGTGATGCTCTTCCAGGTTTAATCGCTCAATGTTGACTCCAGATCATTTTTTGCTGGCTAAAGTAGTAGTATAGGGCAATAGCATTTCAGATGTAAATTTTGTTGTTTTTGTTGGCGTTAATGCCTTGTAAATATGGATATGTAGCCTAGCCTAGACTTGCATGTCACTATATCAACTATCAATGGACTAAAGTGTTTCAGATGTAAATTTTGTTGATTTTGTTGGCGTTAATGCCTTGTAAATATGGATATGTAGTTTAGCCTAGCCTTGTATGTCACTATATCAACTATCAACTATCAATGACATGTTTTATGTTTATGTTTAATGTTTCCCAAGTTTATGTGCTTGAATTCCTCTCTATTAATGGTGATACTACTTGCATGTACACATAATTGACATGTGTTGCAACAACTTAAGAAACGTAAGTACTTTATAAAAGTCATAGGCAACCCAACTCTAAAACTGGCCCAATCGGCCCATTATTTCATTTCTAGAAGAGATATATATATAAATTAGGGTTTTCATTTTCTTCCTCGCCGCTTTGGTTTCTTTCCGCTTCGCTCTCTCTCTCTCTTTGCATGGTGATATACCGTGAGTTTACGGTATTTCTACTACATTTCACTTACAAGTTGTGTGTGTCTAGGGCCTTTTTGTATTGGTTTTTATGTATTTTTATCATGTTTTGCAGGAAAAGTGTTCAGGCGCGGAAGTTTAGAGACAGCTGAAGGAATTGCAGAAAAAAGGCATCCACGGAGGTGTTCTACGGACCGTAGGTCCATTCACGGTCCGTAGGTTATGATCGTAGATCAGCAAGCATGGTATTGAGGACAAATCAGGGAAATCTGACCAAGTGTGGAACCACGGTGCCCATTGACGGTCCGTAGACTGATCTATGGACCGTACTGTTGATCCGTAGAGTGATACTGCTAGGGTTCCAGTACTTGACTTCTTGAAGATTCTAAGTATGGAGCTACGGAGAGGATTGACGGGCCGTAGGTCGATCTACGGTCCGTACTGCTGGTCCGTCGTTTGCTTCAGAGAAGCTGATTTTTGGATGCCTAAATATTTTCTAAGTCCCGAGTGACAGAAGGGACTTACGGACCGTAGATCCATCGACGGTCCGTAAGTCGGTCTCGTGGATTGAAGACGCGTACCTGAACAAAACTTTCCTTAATTCGTTTCCC